>PVKS010018022.1:0-14356 GCA_004027875.1 Aplodontia rufa
TGATTAGCACAGACCCAGCATATGGTGAATGCTCAATAAATATTTCTCCAGTATTATTATTCCCCCATAAAACAAGAGTAAGAGAGTTTCTCTCTTTCTCTCTCTCTCTCTTTCTCTTTCCTTTTATGGTACCTGGGATTGAACTCAGGGGCTCTTAACCACTGAGCCACATCCCCAGCCCATTTTTATTTTTTGTTTTGAGACAGGGTCTCACCAAGTAGCTTAGGGCTTCGCTAAGTTGCTAAGGCTGGCTTTGAACTTGCAATCCTCCTGCCTCAGCCTCCTGAGCCACTGGAATTATAGATGTGCACCCACACTCAGCCAGGCTCTCTTCTCTACAGACCGGTCACCCTCCATCCACTCCTGTAGGTAGAGTCTTGTCGCTTGGTCTCGGTGTTATCACTATTCAGGGTAACCTGGCTGCGCTCCAGGCATTTGACCACATGGAGGTTCAAATCTTAGCTCTTTTGCTTGCTGGTGACATAACCCTTGAACAGGAGCAGTGCCAGCTGCTGCAACAAGTAAGTCCAAGTCCCAGTCTGACAGTAGAAGTTTGCTTCTGGTCCCCAGAACAGTGCAGGCGGGTAGTTCTCATCAGGTGAAGCACGGGCTCCTCTGCCTGAAATTCCACCTCACAGCTGCTTCTCACAGTGCCTTTTAATGACGGTGCTAACCCTGGGAAGTGAGCGCCTGCTTCCTGGGGCACCATCACCCTTTAGGGCTTTTGGAGTCCAGCACCCGGAAGAAGTGAGAATAGAGGAAACTTCCTCAGTGTGGGAAACTCCAGAGTGATGGTGACACACATCACTGCATGGCCACACCTGGATGCAAAGGAAGGCCCTGTGTGGGACAGCCACTTTCCAGCAGCGACTTTGTACTATAAGAGAGGACACACGTTTGGTGGACAGGTGGTTGCCTTTGATGGCAAACTGTCGACCTTTTGGGGCTCTGTTCTTCATCCACAAAACAGAAGGCATCACTTGATCGTGGCCTGGGCGCCCACCTCTGTTCTTTGCTAAAATCATTGAATTAACCCTCATGATGGGTGGATGGGCCTTGTGGACTGGAGTTTCTTCCTCAATGAAGCTTTTCTCATAGAACATAGGAAGCTTCCTGTCCCCTGCACAGGGTTCTTGTAAGGACTCATGAGGGAAATTCTGCCAAGCTGGCAGTGCTCTGTACGTGAGCGTACGCGTGCCTGTGTGTCTGAGCGCATGTGTATTTGCTCGTTTGTGTGTGTGCTTTTGTGTGTCCATGTGTGTGCATGCTTGGTGAGGAGCAAGGGTTCAAAGCAGGGTGTAGCTTCACAGGGTGACACCCAGCCCCAGCTGCCTGCCAACAGGAAGTGGTAGGCGGTTCAGTCTTGCTTCTCCCTTGGGAAACCCTCCCCCACCACAGTGGCCCTCCCAGCAGATGGCAGAGTCACCACTGCTGCGGTGAAGACCGGGGCCCCCACCTGCCCTCGGCCTGTCAGAAGGGAGCTGGAGGGCCTCCCTCAGGGCCAGTGAGCCACGCCCTTGAGATGCATGGCCCCAGGGACAGCAGTCAGCTGAGTGTGGGTGGATGTGCACCTACAAGGGGTGAATGGAGATCAGCAGAGGCCTCACAGCTTTCGAGGCCACAGCGACCCCTCCTAGTGGCTGCAGTGACAGTAAAGTACTTGAGGATCCAGGTCCCCCATCTTTAGATGCACCTCACCAGCCTCCAGCGCCACAGCCAAGTGGGGCCACAGCCAAGCGGGTGTCATGCTTCTCACGGGGTCTCGGGTTCTCATCTGGAAAAGGAGGTGCTGTTTGTTTATTTATTTAAAGAAAGAGGGGACAGTGAGAGAGAGAGACAGAGAGAACCAATTTTTATTTAGTTTTTCACATGGCCTTCTTTGCTCTGAGACTTCATTGTGTATGTGGTGCTGGGGTTTGAACTCGCGTACTTGGGCATGCCGGGCAAGCGCTGTAACCGCTGAGCCATGGCTCCAGCCCCAGGAGGTGCTGTTTAGAGGAACAGCAGAGTGGGCCTGTGTGGCCCCAGACTGGTGCCTGGCACCCGGGCAGCTTCAACAGGAGCTGTGAAGAAGGCAGGGAGCCCACCCTCTTCCAGGCCTCAGTTTCCCCCCAGCTACTAATGGATGTGGCTGAGATGGTTCCAGCATTCTGAAGTGCCAACTTAGAGCCAACCTCAGTGCTAGCTGTGAGACCCTGGGTGCGTAATTAGCCCCTCTGCCTCGTTTTTCTTCATCTCTAACGGGATGGTATTACTAATGCGGTTACCTTGATCAGGCACGATGGCACTCTCCTGTAATCCCAGAGACTCGGGCGGCTGAGGCCAGCCTCTGCAATTTAGTGAACCCTATCTCAAAATAAAAAGGGCTCAATGGAGGAGCAACCCTAGTTTCAGTCCCCAGTACCTCATAGAGTGATAAAAATTAGGCAAGGTGGTCCCTGGCCCTGCAGTGAGAGGAAGGACTTGGTGCAGGTAGCGCTCCTGCTTTCTTAACCTGGGTATGTAAGCTGAGGCCCAGAGGGCGGTGGGGCTCACTGAAGGTCGCCCAGCTAAACAGTGGTGCATATCAGGGTCAAGGCCAAGGCTGCGGAGCCTCAAGGCCCGAGCTGTTCCTGCCGCTCCCCACTGTGCCTCTTAAGTCACATGCATGGTAATTGGGTCAGCGTGAGGCAGCGTGTACCTGGGTGATGACGCAGTGGCGGGACAGGCGTGGGGATCGATTCCTTGTCTCCTGCTGGCTCCTTGTGGAGAACAGGCCTGGGGGAGAGGAAGGTGGAGCAGGAGGGGACAGTGGGAGGACCCCTCCACGCAAGAAAAAGGCCCTGTGGACCGAGGAAGATGAAGGAGAGCATTGAATCTGATCCCCTGCCCCTGGGGCTCTCTTGGCCTGTTGACTGACAGGGGTACTGTCAAGATCGCCCCCCACCCTGTGTATCCTAACAGAGTCCCTAGAAAGGGACAGGAGGCTGGGATCCTGGTGCTCACGAGTGCCAGAGGAGACAAACGAGGGGCCACTAAAGCTGTAGGAAGGAAGAGTAGAGCATGGGCTGAACTGGAGGGTCCCGACCCAGCCCCCTGAGGTGGTGCTCCTGATGCAGCCCAGTACAGACCCAGGCCAGCTTGGAGGCGAAAGGGGCAGGGGCAGGGGCAGTTCAGGTACCCACTGGTCCCTGGGTGGAAGAAGGGAAGGCATGTAGCCACTAGCAGGGGATGCAGCAATAGCCTGAAGCCCAGGATGGGGGCACTGTACGCATGTGTACACACATGCCTGCACTGTCATGGGCCATCCACTTCAGCCCTGAGGAGTCCACACCATCAGAAATAGGTCAAGAGAGCAGCCCAGGGTCTCCCGTGTGCATGCAGCAAGGGGGCTGTGCACTCTTCAGGCCCCACGCTTCCACAGAAAGGGCCCAGGAAGCAGAACGAGGTGGCACACACTATAATCCAAGCTACTCAAGACGCTGAGGCAGGAGGATGACAAGTTTAAGACCCTGTCTCAACATTTTAAAAAGGCTGAGCAGGGTGTGGTGCACGCCTGTAATCCCACCACTTGGGAGGCTGAGGCAGGAGGATTGCAAGTTCAAAGCCGGACTCAGCAATTTAGTGAGGCTCTAAGCAACTTAGCGAGAGCCTTTCTTTTCTCAAAAGAAAAAGGGCTGGGGATGTGGCTCGGTGGTTAAGCACCCCTGGATTCAATCCCTGGTACCAAAAAAAAAAGTAAAAAGTTGGAATGTAGCTCAGTGGCAGAGCCCTTGCCTGCATGCATGAGCCCCTGGGTTCAATTCGTAGTACTGCAAAAAGAAAGAAAAAAGAAATGGATGGGGGTGCCAGGGACTCACTGCCCTGAGGATGCCCACACAAGCAGCTACATCATTCCCTGCTGGCATCGATCCAGCCCAGCCAGTTTCCTGATTCCACTACTCTTCACCAGGTAGTGGGTGAATGTTTGCTGGGACTTGGAGGACATGATCCCTGGCAGCGTGACACCAAGGAGAGACCATGAAGTGGAAATAGCACCCCCTACAGCCCTGTGTGGCTGTTGCAAAGAGAGACCCTGTGCCTACAGCCTAGATTTGTGACCACCTGGAGACTTGGTGCCAGGGCACGATTGGTGGGTGAAGGGGATGAAGGGGAACCGGGTTTCCAGAGGTCTGGCACCATTCCTTCATCCCGGGGTCTGTGAAAGGGGCTCACCAGGCTACAGATTAGACCATGAGGGCAACAGTGTGGCTTTTCAGATGAAGTCCCCAGCATGCGTTCTGATCAAAATAAACTAGGAAAGAAAAGGCCAGAGCTGGAGGTGGGAAGGTTCTGCTAGAACAGGGTCCATGAACAGCATTGGTTCATGAATGGAGGGAGCAGGATCCCGGGGAAGCAGAACGGGTGGAAGCCAAAGCTGGGGGAGGGCTCCTTGCGCCCCAGCCAGCGGAGAGGATGGTGCAGATGGAGCTCCGCTTGTGGCTGGGTGGGAGGCCAGGAAGTTCCCTCCTGATGTTCCTCCTCTCCTTGCGAAGTGGGAGGCTGGGTCGTGCGCTGAGAGGGAAGAGGAAGAGGCTGGGCCAGGGCGAGGGTGCTGGGCTCACGAAGAGCTGCCCCCCCGCCCCTCTAGGCTGCAGCCGGCTAATGACCGTAATGAAGATCATGCCGGACACTTAACAGAGTGCTCACTGTACATGGAGTACCAGGCGCTTCATGTCTATTACTTTATTTACTCCCAGTAGCAGCCGCCTAGACAGCAGGTGCTGTTACTTTTGTAGATGAGGAAACGAAAGCACAGAGACGTGAATCAACCTGCCCAAGCACATCCAGCTAGTAGGTGACAGATTTGGAATTCAAACCCTGGCTGTCTTAACTCCAAATCTGTGCTGTCTCAGATGGAGTTATGGTGCTTGTCCTTCAGGGAGCAGAGGACTGGGGGGCAGCTGGGGTGCTGGGAATGCTGGGTGAGGCCTCTGGGATTAGAAGCGATAGAGAATGAGGCCAGGACGGAGGATGGTGCGCCAGGAGGGCAGCTGATAGACGGCGCAGCACCGGCTCCCCTGCTGGCGTGCACGCACCTTCGCGCATGCGCCAGGAAAAGGCCTCGCTCCCCCAGCCCAGCCCACCCCATTTTACACGTAAGATGTGAACGTTCCAGAGCGGACGCCCGGAAGGCAAGGATGCGAGAGACCGGGGCTTACAAAGGGGCAAACTAGTGGGGTGATGGATGTGTTTCTTACCCACATCACACTGATGGCCATGAATATGCATATGTCAAAACTCATCAAAGCATATGCTTCAAATGTATGTAGATTATGTCCATCAAACGCGCCTCGATAAAACTAGAAAATTAAGTGAAGCAAAATAACAGGAAAAAGTGGAGACCCTGGATCAGGCATTTGTTCTCTGTCACCCACTTGGGGACTTCAAGTCAAGTCTCCTGTCCCCAGTCCTGGACTCGACCCCAGTGACCCCCAGCTCCCCCAAAACCCATAGTTAGATTCAAGGACACAGGTCTACTTGGGAACAAACTCAGTGGCTATGAAGGCAGTGTCCAGGGGGACCACCCCAGCTTGTGTGGACAACAAAGGGACCTCAGGTTGTGCCTGGAAGGAAGGACTGGGTCTTCGTGGAACAGGTGCTCCATCCCAGCATCTGGGGATGGGTTGGGCAGGCCCTAGGACCACACTGCTGTTGGGGTTGTATTTTCGTCTGTTGTATTTTCCTCTGTCTGGGGAGAGACAGGCTGTGCTGGTGAGTGGCCGTGTGCGCGGTTGTCCTGTGGCCATATCTGCACCTCCACCCCTGAGGCTTTGATACTGCAGCACCTGCCCTCCGGCTGCCCTTCCCCCATCCCGGCCTGATCTTCCCACTGTCCCCTTTGATCACGGTATACAGTCTGCGTTTTCTCTGTTTATGGTCCACCTTCCCTGGGACTTGCCCTGCAGAGCTGGGATTTGTATGTGCTGCTCAGTGCTCTGTCCCTAGGACTTGGTGTTTGCCTGACAGCAGTCATTTCGTGGATGTTTGGGAGTGGGACTGGGCATGAGCTTAGCGTACACACTGCCCTGGTGTGCTTCCCATCCCCACAAGAAACAAAAAAATGAAGCAAATTTTTTAAAAATCACATTAAAAAAAAAAAAGCAAAGCAACTTTATGAATGGGGAGCGTGTGTGTGAATTCAATATATGGCTGCGTCTTTGTGTGACATAAGGGTGTGCCTTGCCTGGCACTAGGTGGATGATCACATGAGACCAATGGAGCAATGGCGCACAAACGCTAAGGAGGTGTGGTGACTGGCTCCAGGCTGGCAGGGGAAGCTTCTGGAAAGGTGATTCAACAGAGATGTTTGTCGCCCCCTTGTGGTCATCTTGGGCCTGGCATGGGGCCCAGGAGAGTTTCCTGGTGCAGGGGAGGCAGGAGGTAGGTGCAGAAGGGGGACCTGGTCTGATGTCACTCTTCACACCACACCCCCACACACAGGGAGAAGATGAGCGTGGGCTGCCCAGAGCCTGACCCGCCACACTCCCTGCCCTGCTGCGGGCCGGGGACTGCCCCTGGGTCTGGGGCAGGTGTGCCCCTCCTCACAGAAGACATGCAGGCGCTGACCCTCCGCACACTGGCTGCCAGTGATGTCACCAAGCACTACGAAATTGTCCGGGAGCTGGGCAAAGGCACCTATGGGAAGGTTGACCTGGTGGCCTACAAGGGCACGGGTGAGTATCTGCAGCATGGTATTAAGGTTGGGTGCGGGAGGACAGCAAGGAAGCCGAGACCATGGTCCAGGTGGAGAGGATGGCACCTGAAGTGGCCCGTGGAGGAGACCGAGCTGACAAGATAAGGGGACTTGGGGCAGAATGCCAGACTGGGGGCTGTCTGGGTGCCTCTGGGTCAGCCAACAGGATGCACCCAGAGGCCCCTGGAGCTCAGGGGAAAGCACAGTTGTTCTTGGGGAATTGCCAACATATCAGTAATGGCCATCCCTAGGGAGGTGGACAGCTGAGGGGGTCCTTGAGAACAGTGCACCATGCTGTAAGGTCAGTATGACCCTCTCCATTTCTCATATGGGGACACTGAGACCCAGACTTTCAGTCATCCAGCTAGAGGTTTGGAACCAGGATGACACCGCAGGAGTCAGCTCCAGAGCCATCTTGCTTAGCTCCTGGGCTCGATGGCTCCCCAGGACACACCTCACAGCAGTGCCCACCCATGCAGGGGCAAGGGCTGTGTGAGCTCCTGCAACCGCACACACCTGTGGCAGGCATCTCAGTGCCCCCCGAGGGCATCAGGAAGAGCACTGGATGTGGGGTCCTCTGATTGCTACTTGCTTGCAATTCCCTCATTTAGAAAATAGGGTGCCATGTGCTCACCTTAGGGTCATGAAGCACGAGTTGAGGATGCAGTGTTGAAGGCGGGGCCTGCAGAGTGTAGGTGCTCTGTGGACACGTGTGTGCCCTCAGGAGGGTGCCCCTGTCGTCTAGGCACAGTGTCGGGGCCTGTGTCTTACAGCATTGCTGCTTCTTTTCCCTGTTTAACAAACATTTGCTGAGCAACTGCTACGTGCAGGACTCTGGAGACACAGAAGTTGATAAGACAGCTTCCTGCGCTCAAGGAGCCATATTCCAGCTGGGAAAATAAACGACACAAATAAGTATATGGTGTACCAGGGAAACTTGAGAGCAGGGGCAGCAGCAGCAGGTCCCCCGAGTACCTCCCCATGGGAGCAGCAGACTGGGCAGCAGACCCTGCCGCGTGGCCTCCGGCAGGTCCTTTCCCCTCTCTGGGACTGTTTGCCATCTGCAGGAAGGGGACAGTCATGTTGTTGGCTGGGCTGTGCAGACAGACAGGTATGGGTACATGTCAGGCGCAGGGTGCAGGAAGGGGGCCTCACCACTGTCACCATGGCCCCTGCCAGGCACGAAAATGGCACTGAAGTTTGTAAACAAGAGCAAGACGAAGCTAAAGAACTTCCTGCGGGAGGTGAGCATCACCAGCAGCCTCTCGTCCAGCCCCTTCATCATCAAGGTCTTCGATGTGGTCTTCGAGACGGAGGACTGCTACGTCTTTGCCCAGGAGTATGCACCTGCTGGGGACCTGTTTGACATCATCCCTCCCCAGGTACTTGGAATGGTGGCATAGAGAGGGGACATGGTCCTCAGGGTCCAGGGAGTGTGAGACTGGAGTCAGACCAGGGAGTCAGATCATTTAATGAACAAGTATTTATTGAGTGCCTACTGTATGTCAGACACCATTTGGGGAGCTGCCCTTGTCCTGGTGGGGAAACACTTCCATGGTAAGCCAGACTGTGACAGACTGAGATGAGCACTCAGGAGCTGCAGAGGTGGGAGGTGTCAGGTCCATCTGGAAAGGAGGTGACCCTGGAGCAGGGAGACTTGGGAGGATCCCAGGCCTAGGTTGGACTCTGCTGTGCCACTTACTGGCAAAGTGAGGAGGCTTCCTGGAGCCTCAGTGTCCTATAGGGGAAGTGGACCTAAGAGTCATGGAGGATGTGCGAGACCCTGTCAGAAAAGGCGCTGACGGCAGCACCTGGGACTAAGTATGCGTTGCCACGGTTATTTGAGTAAGGGTGGGGGATGGGGGAGGGCGACTGGCGCCAGGATCGGGTTGGAGTCACAGGGCTGGCACCGGGGCGGGGCGCAGTCCCTGGCGAGGGCAATGCGCCGTTAGAGCGCGCCCCGGGGAGCCTCGGGGAAGGGGAGCGGGCAGGCTGGTCACCCTCGGCCTGACCTTCCCCGGCCGGCTGGCAGGTCGGGCTCCCGGAGGACACCGTGAAGCGCTGCGTGCAGCAGCTGGGCCTGGCGCTGGACTTCATGCACGGGCGGCAGCTGGTGCACCGCGACATCAAGCCCGAGAACGTGCTGCTGTTCGACCGCGAGTGCCGCCGCGTGAAGCTGGCCGACTTCGGCATGACGCGCCGCGTGGGCTGCCGCGTGAAGCGCGTGAGCGGCACCATCCCCTACACGGCGCCCGAGGTGTGCCAGGCGGGCCGCGCCGACGGCTTCGCGGTGGACACGGGCGTGGACGTGTGGGCCTTCGGCGTCCTCATCTTCTGCGTGCTCACCGGCAACTTCCCGTGGGAGGCGGCGTCGGGCGCCGACGCCTTCTTCGAGGAGTTCGTGCGCTGGCAGCGCGGCCGCCTGCCCGGGCTGCCGTCGCAGTGGCGCCGCTTCACGGAGCCGGCGCTGCGCATGTTCCAGCGCCTGCTGGCCCTGGAGCCCGAGCGCCGCGGGCCGGCCAAGGAGGTCTTCCGCTTCCTCAAGCACGAGCTCACGTCCGAGCTGCGGCGCCGGCCCTCGCACCGCGCGCGCAAGCCGCCCGGCCCCGGGGACCGCCTGCCCGGCGCGGGGCCGCTGCGCCTCGAGGCGCCCGGGCCGCTCAAGCGCACGGTGCTGACCGAGAGCGGCAGCGGCTCGCGGCCCGCGCCCCCCGCCGTCGGCCCGGTGCCCGTGCCGGTGCCCGTGCCGGTGCCCGAGGCCGGCCTGGCGCCCCCGGGCGCTCCCGGCAGGACCGACGGCCGCCCCGACAAGAGCAAAGGGCAGGTGGTGCTGGCCACGGCCATAGAGATCTGCGTCTGAGCCCCTCGGGCCAGGGCGCCGAGCACGCAGCCTGGCGGCTGGGGAGCAGCCCTGGGTCCGCGCTGAGCCGGTTCCGCCGGGCTGCGGGAAATGGAGCAGCCGCTGCGGCGGCGGGAGGGAGTAGCAGTAGAGTAGACGCCACGGCGGGCGGGCGGGTGATGTAGCCACCAGGAGACCTCGCGCGCGGCCCAGCTGGTGGGCCTGGGCCCGGAGGAGCCAAGCCCCGCAGACCTGAGGATTCAGAGGCCCCCTGACACAAGCCAGGGAGCTTGCGGGCCAGACTCCCCGACGCCTCCCTGAGCCCTAGGATCCCTACTAGTTGCTCCTGGCCCTTTGCATCCCCTGGTATATGATCCCACAGTCCCTGACCTTCTAGCCACCCTACTTCGCCCCCACTGCACCCTGGGCACAGAAAGGGACTGAAGTGTTGGGCAGAGAAGGGACTCAAGGCCCCTGGGCACTGGTGGGGAGGAGGACATCCATTCGGCAGAGGGCAGGCGAGTCCTGCCCCTTTCCTGGGAGGCTGGAAAGAGAGGCCACGCCCCTGGAAAATGTAGCACAAGTCTGGATGTCACATAAGCATGTGTTCAGGCACAGACCCCAAGAACCTAGCGATACCACCATTCTGCTGATGAGAACACTGAGCCCAGAAGGGAGGGAAATGCCTTGGACACACAGCCACTGAGGCAGAGCTCTGATAGTCTCTTCCCCTCTCCCTTACCCCCCAAAACTACTGTTCTTACACCGCTGGGGGACAGAAGGGCTCCAGGGCAGGGGTCTCAGGGGCCACTTCATCCCCCAGGACAGGGTGCCCTGGACAGGTCCACTCCCCCTGCAGGGGCACCTGCTACCTGTTGCAGGACCCTCTCCCAGATCCTCCCAGGCCTCAGTTCTCCAGCCCAGACACATGGCCTGGGCTTCCAAGAGGCCGTGAGCTGATGGGTACCAGTAACTTCGCCTGGGGTTCTGGGGTCAAACATCTCAGCGTTGCTCCAAGAGCCAGGCTAACCCCATCTCTCTGTAGTTCCGATCCTGGAGAGTGCAGGGGTAGGTGCACATCAGTGGATTTGAGGGGGGCGTGGAAGCGTGAGGGGGTAGGTGTGACTCGGTGTGTGCGGGGTGCACCCAGCACATCCGTGGGCATAGCCTTGTGCATCCCGGTGACTGAGCATTCAGACGCCTCCGGACCCTGCCCAGCCCCACCTAGGCTTCCTCACCAGGCAGCTTTCAAAGAGGGCAGCCAGGAGAGCATTGTGATCACACCCCTCAGGGAATCTGGCACGGAGGCGCCTGCAGGTTGGTTCAGGCCCCTAGGCAGCAAAAAGGAACCCAGCCTCACCCAGCGCTCCCTCATGACCCCTGCCCTCTGTGGAGGCCTGGGCCCTGCAATAACCTCAATGTAGGTGAGGCTGCTCCCTGCCTGGCAGGGCCCCACCCACTAGCCCAGGCTGCCTCTACCGGGGTCCCTCCTGGGACTCTGGGGCATTTGAGGGGACTCCTTGATAGGCCAGGCCAGCTACAGGGGACACCATCCACCCTCTCTGGCCTGGAGTCCCCCTGCCACCTCTCAACTCAGTCCCACCATGCAAAAGGGCTATAGGTTCCCCTGCCCTGCCCGGGTCCAGTTTACAAACATCGAGTGCTCATCCCAGGGCCTGGCCCCACCCCTCAACGCGCCCGGCCCTCCAGACCCACCTCGCTAGTGGGCACGGGGCCCATGTACGCCAGGTAAGTAGCAAACCCCCTCCCGCCAAGGGCCAGATCTCAGAGAAGGCCCCTGCACTGCCCGGCCACCTGGGGTCCCCGGGCCCTCCTCCCAGCAGCCACTTCTCCCTTTGCCTTAGGCCTCGCGACATCCTGATCTCTCCGGCAATAACAAGGAAGCGGGATTCCACAGTCCTTGCCAGACGCCCTCTCTCCCTCTGTCGAGATCCTGTGTGGGAGTTTTCTCCCTTGTCGTGCTAGTATCTAGGATGGTAGAGCTCAGAGGGGACCCGTAGCTTTGTAGCCCAGTCCCCTCATTTTCAGTGGCAGCAGCCAGCCGGGTCCTGAGCAGGACTGGAACTGGGGCAGGACTCTTCCTGTCGCCGCCGCTGCTGCTGTCTCTTGGCTGGGTTGGGACCCTTTGCCCCTTAGGAGAGGTGTTGGTCACAGATGTTTACCTCAGTTTATGTTACTGTCCAAGAAACAAAAAAAAAAAGCAAAAAATTAATAACACCGTAGACATGAAGACTTAGAAGACAAAAACAAAACTCCCCCTGGCGATTCTTCTGTGAAGGTACCGTGTATACGTGTGTGCGCACATGTGCGTGTCTCTAACCCACCCTGGGGCAGGCTGAGGCATCCCGGACCTCTGTCCGAGCCTCTGTGTCTCCCACACTGCCCTGTCCTTCGGTGCTTCCCAGAGGCCCCTCTGAGCTGGCCTGTGGGGTGTGGGGAGCCCCCTGGATAGGCAGTGGGGCCACAGGCCAGCTGGGGGGGTCTCCCATCAGGCCCACTGAACAGAGCCCCAGACTGGTAGCATTCAAGCCTGGCTTGGGACCTGGGGCAGGGTCCTGGGTGGAATCCCAGCCCCAAAGCCCAGACTCGTCTTATGACCGCCATCCCCAGTGTGTGTTTATAAATACTCCGGCATCCTTTGGCCCCCGAGAAGGTTTTTAAATGTGTTATCTACTTCTCTAATCATGACAATTGCTATAAAATAAACAAAAGTTCAGGAAAATTATCCCTGAGTGGCTGTGGCTGTGTTGTCTCAGCTGCGGGGTGGCAGGGAGCACAGAGCATCTTGACCAGTGCTCTGGGGTGTCATCTGCAGGCTGGGGACAAGGGTGGGGGAATGAGGACCTGCTTCTGGGGAGGGGCAGGAAGTTGTCCCTGACCTAGCACCCACTTCAGCTTGGAGCCCTTCAGACTGGGCAGGAACGGAGGAATGGAGCAGGCCGATTCATCTGGCCACCACTCAGCCACCGTTTATTGAGCACCTTTGGTTTACTGGCCCTGGACACAGCAGTGGGCAGGACTGATCGGGCCAGGTGCTCGGGCAGTAGCCGTCTAATGATGGAAACACAGAAGCCAGCGCTGGGGAAGTGGGTAACTGGAAGCCCATCAGGAACGCTGGGGACAGAGGCCAGAGGATGGGAAGCAATCTGGGGACACAGTGGGGTGGGAAGCTCAGTGGGCAACAGATGGACCTCAGAGTCCAAGCACAGGTTCTGAATCAGGGGATTTGGATGGTTAGGGAGTTGCAGGACTCAACCAAATACTGACTAATTACCTCCTGGGGTCAACACAGCAGCACTGTGGGCCCTCCCTGCCCACCACCTGCAGGGCTCCCTGTGGGTGCTGCGCCACCCCTGGCCTGCAAGGTAGCCTCAGTGGCTCTCAGTTCCCTCTCTGGAGTTCCCTCAAGCTCTTCATGGTGCAGCAGCCAGAGTGATTCTTACCTATTAAAAGATCTGTCACTCTGCTCGGACCCCTCCACGAGCTCTCCAAATCAAAGCGAAGTCTTCTCAGCGGCCGCCAAGGTCCCACATAGTCTGACCGGTAACTTCCGGCCTCATCTGGCTCCTCTCCCAGCACTGCCTGCTGTTCCCAGGAAGCCAAGGGTGCTGTCACCTGGGGGCCTGTACCTTAGCCTGCACTCTCCCAGGGCTCCTGGCTCCCTCCCTCCTTCCCTTCAGGTCCCTGCTCGAATGTCAAAGGATCTGGCACTTTGGGTCCTGATGAGCAGCCACACCACTTGCAATGCCTGTCATTCCTGTCTCCCCGCTAAAACACAAGTTCCCTAAGAGCAGAAATGGGGTTTGGCAAATTGCCACTCCCCACCGGCCCCTCCATGCCTGGTACAGCGCCTGGCGCATGATGGGCACATCACCGCAGTTTATCAAATTAATGACGAATTCCTAACACTTTCAGGGGAAAAGATCCTGCAACCGGTGAGACAGACAATCCCTATCCCATCCCCTGAAGCTTCCTCTCTACAGAGAAAACAGACATTAAATAGGTTACATAATGATCTATGAAACAGGGGAGGGGAGAGAAAAAGAAAAAGAGAAGGAAAAGAAAAGAGGAAAAAAAGCCACCCTGACCAGATCAGAAAGGGGAGGACTCCGACCCAAGAATTTGATCTGGAATATATTAAAGAAAAACTCAGCTGGGCGCAGTGGCTCACATCTGTAATCCCAGCAGCTTGGGAGGCTGAGGCAGGAGGATCGCAAGTTCAAAGCCAGCCTCAGCAACTCAGCAAGGCTGAGCAAATTAGCGAGACCTTGTCTCAAAAATTTTAACAAACAGGGGCTGGAGCGGTGGCTCAGCAGCATCACACTTGCCTGGCATGCGTGAGGACCCGGGTTCCAACCCCAGCACCACATGCACAACTAAGTGTCAAGCAACAACAACAACAAAAAAAAACAGATTAAAAACTAAATAAAATTGATTCTCTCTTTCCTCTCTCTCTCTCTCTCTCAAAAAAATTTTTTATAACAAATAAAAAGGGCTGGGGATGTGGCTCAGTGGTTGAACACCGCTGGGTTCAATCCTTGGAACAAAAAAAGGAAGGAAGGAAGGAAGGAAGGAAAGAAGGAAAGAAAAAGAAAGAATCATTTCAAAATGTCTACCACTGTTCCGCAATGTAAGGGCAAACACCTGGGGACAAGAGTCTCTTTACTTTAATGGACCAGAAGGTGGAAAGGAAATCTACAAGTGTAAACAGCCTAGCTGATCCTCCAGCTTGGGGTACACACTATCACCTCCTTAGGATTCCCAACGTGTCCCACAATGCC
>PVKS010018022.1:14456-40948 GCA_004027875.1 Aplodontia rufa
GTAAGAAGAGCAATTTAGAGGTATTTACTGGCAGCTGAGGGAAGGGGATTGTTCATCACCCAACCTCGAGTTAGTGGAGCGTTGGAGCACTCAGGAATTCAGGGGTTTTCATTCCGAGCCAGAAAAGGGCAGAAAGAGGACGGTGGCTCCTGAGGCCAAAAGCACATGGTGACCGAGGAGATGGTGAACCCCACCTCGGGATCCTCAGAAATCATGATGGGGCTTGATTGTCCTTGGCATGCAGTGGGGGGCTGGACTCCAGGCATTTGATTTTTGACATTAAAAGAAAGCTGGAGGGGGGCGGCTGGAGCGGTGGCTCAGTGGTTAAGGCGCTTGCCTGGCATGCGCGAGTACACAGGTTCAAACCCCAGCACCACGTACACAACAAAGTGTCCAAGCAATGAAAGTCACATGAAAAACTAAATAAAAATTGACTCTGTCTTTCTCTCTTTCTCTCTCTCTCTCTCTCTCACTGTCCCTCTCTCTAAAAAAAAAAAACGATTTAAAAAAGAAAATGGGGCCACACATTGATGCACACACCTGTAATCCCAGCAGCTTGGGAGGCCCAGGCAGGAGGATCGCAAGTTCATAGCAAGCCTCAGCAACTCAGCAAGACCTGTCAAAGAATAAAAAATAACAAGGGTTGGGGATGTGGCTCAGTGGCTAAGTGCCCCTGGGTTCAATTCCTGGAACCAAAAAAGAAGAAAGAAAGAAAGAAAGAAAAGAAAGGAAAACAGGGAGGGTTTCAGGAAGTGGAGGATTTGATTTGGGGTTATATACTCCATTACAATCATGTACGGACTATGAGATGCTAAGGCTAATATCAGGTGGGGTTGGGGTGTGGCTTGGTGGTACAGCACTTGCCTGGTAGGCCTGAGTTCCATCCCCAGCACACACATACACAAAAGAACAATATAAGTTACAGTGGGCATCTGCTAATTTTGTCTATTCAGAGTGTGAAATGCATAGAAAAATGGATCATATGAAACCTCTGGGTCTTAAGGGATCCCAGACAACTGAGAGGGGGTCTAGGTGTTTGGAATGTGAGTGGCTCACAGGTCTGTCTGTGCCTGGATCCTGCTGCCCTGGGAGGGATCAGAGACGCCCCCTTCGCCAACTGCAGACTGGCATCCTGCCGCCAGGCCCTCCCACCGGGGTCTGCAGCTTTCTCATTTCATCCCAGTCCCAGAAGATCTCCAGCTTCCTCTGTCCTCATCTGCGTCCCCTCCGGCCCCCAGCTCTTGGAATACTGAGCCTGAATTTCTAGGCTAGTGTTGACGGGGAGACTGAGGCGACTTCCCTTCAGAAAACCGGGGTGCAATGGGGGAACCAGGAGTGTTTCTTTCTAAACTGTCTCCTCTCATGCCAGTGTCACCCGACCCTCAGGATCCAGCCTGGGGTCCATGGGTGTCCTGAACCCTAAGGACTCACAGGGTCTCAGAGCTCCTCTGGCTAAGGCCAAACGTGGTCACAGCAGTCCTTACCCTGGCAGCTCATAGCATCGCCCACCTGGAGGCTCATTAAGTCTCCGAGGATAGAGGAACAAGGTAAAAGCCAGCATCAGAAAGAGCCTGGTAAACTGCGAGCTTGGGGTACCCTACAGGCAGCTGGCCTGGTCTCTCCCAAAGTGAACACGGAGGCAAGGAAAGGGGAGCGACTCTGCCAGCCCCGCGCAAGCCTGGGCAGGAAGCAGCACCTGGCTTGTTAAAACAGATTTCAGAACCCTCCCGGGTGGGATCTGTGAGGCTGCATTTCTAGTAAGTTCCCAACCATACTGCAGACGCCTGTTCCAGACTGCAAGAGTCTAAGAGGGCAGCAACCAGCTGCAAGGTGTAGGCCTCAGTGGGCTCCTGACTCAGAAACCAGGCATCTAAACGCAATTGGGAATGAATTGGCTTTGTGCAAATGTGAATTCAATATGGGAGAATCCCTCTTAATTTTCTTGGATATATAACATGCGACTAGGGGAGATGACATTTTATTTTTAGGAGATTGAAGCTGAAATATTTAGGGGTTAAGTGTTAATTAACTTTTCAACGTTGTAGCAAAGTACATACAGATAAAACAAAAGGACAAAACGGAAATGGTAATTACTGAATCTCAGCATAGCTACACACGTGACCATTGTTCTAACTTTTCAACTCTTCTGTGTTTGAATTTTTTTTTTTCAATCTCTGGGATTGAACCCAGGGATGCTTAAACACAGAGCCACATCCTCAGTATTTTTTTATGTTTTATTTTGAGACAGAGTCTTGCTGAGTTGCTTAGAGCCTCAGTAAGTTGCTGAGGCTGGCCTTGAACTTGCGATCCTCCTGCCTCAGCCTCCTGAGTCACTGAGATTACAAGCATAAGCACCACACGTGAAAAGCTGGGAGGAGACTGGGACCAGGACCTCATGGTTACAGCATAATCGAGTGAGCGGGAGGCTGCTGTGAGTGGAGGCTGGGCCCCATCGTGCCAGCCCCTCTGGGTCCCGCTAAGGACTTTGGAGTCTCTCCAGAAAGCATGAGGAAGCCCTGGAAGGTGTCAAGCAGAGGGTGGCACGAGCTGATTTTTTTTTAATTTATAGCTTTTAAAAAGGTTTTCCTCTTGAAGCTTGGCCAAATGGATGACGTAGAAAATGGTTCAAGGCCAAGTGCTGAAGAGCTGCTGATGCCTGCACGAGAAAAGCATAATTATCAAATTATAAACCCGAAGCTGCTTCTCGTGTGAACAGCTGATTGTCTGAATGAGCTGAGATTCCTTGATTCCCAAAAGCTCAGTGAAAATAAAATCTCATAATCATTTATAAATAATCATCGTAATGAAATTCCAGGGCACCACCCAGACCAATTAAATCCCATTCCTGGGCCCAGGACCTCATCAAAGGCCCCCAGACGATCTTTCCTTGTAGCCTGGGGTGCTGACACCCAGCACCGGTGATGGATCAAGACCGGGAGTCCCCGAGCACAGGGCTGCCCTCTGAACACCAAAGCACTGAACAGCAAGGCCATGACGTGGTGGGGCTCCGGGCCACACCCACGGACAGACAGGCCTTGGTTCCGGACAACCCAGGCCAAAGAAACTTGCTGTCTTGGGATTTCAGAATCTTTTGCTCTTTCTTTACTTTTTCACTCGATTGGCTTCTCTGTTCATATCAACGATCAATCTGCACTGCAAAGAATTAAAGCCAGGAATGGTGGTGCCTGTCTAGAATCCCAACCACTGGGAAGGCTGGGGCAGGAGCCCAGGGGTTGAGCACTTGCCCAGCATGTATGAGGCCCTGGGTTCCATCACCAGTGCTGAATGAAAGTATAAGAAAGAAAATAAAGTCACTATTGAAGGCCTGAAAGAGTCACAGAAGACACAAACACGGGAATCCATGGACGATGGGACCCTAGCACGGAGATGCATTTACTGAAGGTAGAATTCTCTTAGCCTGAGGCTTATGATCCACCCTTGGCCAATCCTCCATTCCATCTCCCTAATAACCAAAGCCAACTATTCAATGTGCTTCCCGATGCCTTTTCTCTTCTTCTTGATCATAACCAAGCACACACATGCACATCAAGGGGCGTATTAGTCAGTTTTCCATGCTATAAGAATGCCAGAGGTTGGGTACTTTACAAAGAAAAGAGGTTCATTTAATTCACAATGGTGGCAACTGAGAGTCCAAGATCGGGTGGCTCCGTCAGTTCAGCCTCTGATGATCTGATGAGGGCCTCAGGCAAGAGGTATCATGGTGGGGGAGAAGGATGGAGAGAGAGAGAGAGAGGGAGGGAGAGGGAGAGAAACACATGTCAAAACAAGAAGCCAGAAGGGGATTCTGCCACCACAACTCACTCTCACAAACCAGCTCGATCCTTGAGAATAGCATTAATTCATCACAAAGGCGAGGGCCCCGTGCTCTGACGCTTAAGCCCCACCGCCCCTCCATACTGCCACACGTGAACCCTTGAGGGTAACAGGACATCAAACCATAGCAGGGAGATAGTTCTTGTTTTAAAAACTGGAATCTTATCATTTCTTTTTTTTTTTTTTTTTGGTTCCAGGTATTGAACCCAGGATATTTAACCACTGAGTCACATCCCCAGCCCTTTTTATTTTGTATTTTGAGTCAGGATTTTGTGAAGTTGCTTAGGGCCTGGCTAATTTGCTGAGGCTAGCCTCGAACTTGTGATCCTCCTGCCTCAGCCTCCAAAATCTCTGGGATTACAGGGGTGCGCCACAGTGCCTGGCTTGGAATCTTATTTCAATTTATCTCCATCTTACTTTCTTTTTTAAGATTTTTAAAAATCAATTTTATTTATTTATTTTTTTCATCTGGCCTTTGTTTCTCCAATTCTTAGCTGTGTGTGTGGTACTGGGGTATGAACCTCGGTCTTCACACATGCCAGGTAAGCGCTCTAACTGCTGAGCCACTGCTCCAGCCTCTCCATCTTACTTTCTTCATTTAAGAACATTTGGTGGAGTCCTGCCAAGGCAACTGGGATAGGTACGTCTAATTCATTGCTCTCATGGCTGCAGAGGACTCTGCCAGGGAGAAGCTTTGCTGAGTTCTGCCGTCTCCTCCAAGGAGGGCATTCACATCATTTCTAGTATTTGCTGCAGCAAATCCTGCTGAAATAATCATCCTTTAAAAACTTATTAGGACATAAAATAATGTAAAGATCATGGCTGAAGCCAGGCGTGGTGGCTCAAACCTATAATCCCAGAGATTTTGGAGGCTGAGGCAGGAGGATCGCAAGTTTGAGGCCAGCCTCAGCAACTTACAGAGGCCCTAAGCAACTTAGCAAGACCCTGTCTCAAAATAAAATATAAAAAGTCAGGGGATGTGGCTCAGTGGTTAAGCACCCCTGGATTCAATCCCTGGTACCAAAAAAAAATTTTTTTTTAATAAAAATAAAAAGGCTGGGGGTGTGGCTCCATGGTAGAGCACTTGCCTGGTACACATGAGACCTGGGTTCCATCCTCAGCACTACAAAAAATAAAAGGTACACAGAGTTGGGGGTGTAGTAAATAAATAAGTGTGGGTTTTAGCATTTAAAAAAAAAAAAGATGTTCGGGTGGGCTAAGTGGCTCACAGATCTCTTCCTGGAAGCAGTCTCTGTTGGAGCCTTGCGCCTTGCTCTGAGATGAACCGACTGCTCCCAGCCCTGTAGTCCAGGGTCACCTTGAGGCCCTCTCCTGTCACCCTTCCCCAGCGCCGTGGCTTCTCCCTTTCCCGTGTTGGATCTCTGGTTCCCATGCGGGCTGTGTTCTTCTCTCCTGTCTTGGTGGAATCCCTTTCTTCACCAATCAACAGAGAAGAAATAATTTTCTAGGGACTTTGCAAAATTATGTCGTTGGATGTTGTCACATTGGCTCCCCAGCGCCGGCTGCAGTTGGCTTTGCATTTCTGCCCTCCCTGCACCCATCCTCTTCTTTCCAGCCTCTTCCCGAACCCCGCATCTGCTTATCCCGCCTTAGCTGGTGGCATTAAGCACTCGCTCACTTAATCTTCCCCTGGCTGCCCTGAAAGCAAGCGTCTCTTCCCTGCTTGGAATTCGCTTTGCTCTTTCGAGAGCTCTGGTTTCTTACTACTTCTTGGTTTTGTTCTGGGCTGAGGTCCCTGCTGTGGATGCGTGAGGACGTCTCTGCAGCACAGAGGCCCCGTTGGCCTGCTATGCGCACAAATCCAAGTTGTCCTCCACACTTGCTTCAGGCATTTTTCTGTGATTTTTAAAGCAATTTTTAATTTGCTTTTTCATGTGATTTTCCTTGCTCCGAGACACTGCTGTGTCCGTGGTGCTGGGGTCTGAACCCGTGTACTTGTGCATGCCAAGCAAGCGCCGTAACTGCGGAGCCACCCCCTCCAGCCCCTTTTTCCCATGATTTTTTCCCTTTAATTTTAACACAGTCAAATTAATCTCAAAGAGCTTTAGTGACCTTTGCGATTCTTTTCTTGGTTTAAAAAAAAATTCCCCCAGATGCCAGCCAGGTGTGGTGGTGCATGACTGTAATCCCAGCAACTCAGGAGGTTAAAGCAGGAGGATCGCAAGTTTGAGGCCAGCCTCAGCAACTTAGCGAGACCCTAAGCAACTTAGCCAGACCCTGTCTTAAAACAAAATATAAAAAAGGCTGGGAATGTGGCTCAGTGGTTAAGTAATCCCTGGATTCAATGCCTGGCACCAAGAAATCCAACACTTTCCCCCAGTCCGTAGGCTGGAAGCATAATCCTAAGTTTTCTTCTAGGACTTTTTTTATTTTTATTTTTACTGAGGATTGAATCTGGGACACTTTGCCCCTGAGCCATATCCTCAGCCTCTTCTTCCTTCCTTCCTTTCTTTCTTTTTCTTTCTTTCTTTCTTCTTCTTGCTGAGGCTGACCTCAAACTTGCCGTCCGCCTGCCTCAGCTCCCAAGTTGCTGGGGTTACAGGCCTGCGTTGGTCTCTTCTTCTAGGACTTTTAAGCGTTTAATTTATCCGTGGTTCACTTTTTCGTATGTGTGTATGTGAGATAGTGATCCAATTTTATTTCTTTGCTGTATCCCCGCATGGCCCAGCTGAACCCAGGGCTTTGCACATGAAGGGCAAGTGCTCTGCGGCCCCCTCCCCGTTCCCGATGCGTTTTCTTGTTTTCAGACGCACAGACAGAGCTGCTCCCACCGTTACCGGCCACGCTGCCCTCTTCTGACTCAGCTGCAGGGCTGCTTTAGCCAGGATCCAAATTCCTATTGACACCGAGATCCGTTTCCAACCTTTCTATGTTGCTTCTCTGGCTTCCAGAGTTTTGACCTATTCTAGGTGTAATTTTATATATTGCTAGCTAATTTTTAAAAGAGAGAGGGACAGTGAGAGAGAGAAAGAATCAATTTTATTTAGTTTTTCACATGATTTTCATTGCTCTGATGCTTCGTTGCGTACGTGGGTGCTGGGGTTCGAACCCATGTCCTTGTGCATGCCAGGCAAGCGCCGTAACCACTGAGCCACTGCTCCAGCCCCTTGTTAGCTAATTTTTTTTTAGGGCTGAGGACCGAACTTGGGGCCTTGAGCATGCTAGGCAAGCGCTCTACCGCTGATCTGTATCCCAGCCTTTTATTAATTTATTAATTTATTTATTTTTGCAATGCTGGGGAAGAAACCCAGGGCCCAGTGCATGCTAGCAAGGGCTCTACCTCCGAGCTTTATTCCAGCCCTTTTTATTTTTATTTTGAAACAGGGGTTTGCTAAATTGCCAAGGCTGGCCTCGAACTTGTGATCCTCCTGCCTCAGCCTCCCGAGTCACTGGGATCACAGGTATGAATTTCCATACCCAACCTGTTTTCCGTTTTCCACGTCCAGCCAATGGTTCCGTTTCTTTTATTGAGTTTTTCATGTGGCTTTCCCTGCTCTGACACTTAGTTGAGCATGTGGGTGCTGGGGTTTGAACCCCTGTGCTTGCGGATGCCAGGCAAGCGCTGTAACCGCCGAGCCACGGCTCCAGCCCCCAGCCAGTGATACCTAACAATATCAAATCATCTCTTCTTTCTAAAAAGTGAACGTTTCATTTTTTCCACTCTGGCATATTTGGTAGAACTTTCAAAACACTGTTTTGTTTTGATTTTACAGGAAATGGCATTGATATTTAGAATCGCATTTATCGTTAGACATTGGGAAAGAAAATCTATCATATTTAAGTTGTTTATCTTTTTTTAAAGAGAGGGGCAGGGAGAGAAGGAGACAGAGAATCAAATTATTTATTTTTTCATCTGGGTTTTGTTTCTCTGATCCTGCGTGGTGCTGGGGTTTGAACCTGGGTCCTCGCGTTCGCCAGGCAAGTGCTCCAACCACTGAGCCACCCCTCCAGCCCCTGCAAGTATATTTTGTATTTTTTTTTTAAATAGAGAGGGACAGTGAGAGAGAGAGAGAGAAACAATTTTTATTTAGTTTTTCATGTGGCTTTTATTACTCCAAGATTTCGTTGTGTTGGTGGCACTGGGGTTTGAACTCATGAACTTACGCATGCTGGCCAAGAGCTGTAACCGGTGAGCCACCTCTCGAGCTCCATTTTTGTATTTTTAATTCGCTTTTCTTTTTTTCTGGGGATTAAACCCAGAAGTATTTAGTCGTGAGACCACAGCCCTAGCCCTTTTATTTATTTATTTTTTAAATTTTGAGACAGGGTCTCGCTAATTGCTTAGGGCCTCGCTAAGTTGCTGAGGCCAGCTTTGAACTTGCGGTCCTCCTGCCTCAGCCTCCCGAGGTACCCGGATTACAAGTGTATGCCACCACGCCCAACTTAAGTAACATTTTATTTAGAATGTTTACATCTACATCATCGGGAGACTAATCTGCAGTTTCCTCTTCCTAGCTCGTCTTTTTTTGTTGTTGTTGTTTTTGTTCTTGTAATTTGGTTTGCTAGGTGCATCAGATTTTTACGTTAAGGTCACATGGACTTCATAAAATAAATCAGAGAGTTTCCATCTTTTTCTGTGGCCCAGAAGAGTTTAATGAACTTTGGAATCACCTTTACTTTTATCACTTGGTCCGACAGTACTTAAAGTCATCTTTGAAATCAGTCACCGGGACCTGCTGCCCTTACAAATAGTGTTAAAGTCACAGAACTGGGTGAGGAGACTCGTCAGTGTCACCCAGGCTGACGGGCAAGGGAGGGGTGACTCCCACTGCCTTCTCCGGGGGCTGATTCCTGGCGCAGGAGCGCCAGCCTCTGTCACTGTGCGTCACTTGCAAGGCGAGGAGGTCCCGAGAGCAACTCCCGGTTCTTTCTCCTTTGGTTTTTTCTTTCTTTTAACCGAAACCTGCCCGTATTTCAACATCTGCCCTTTTGTTGGCCTGGTCAGGCTCTGTGCGCTGCAGGAGTCAGACTGGGTGCAGAAGGGCAGATGAGCATTTAAGACCCCCTCTGTCCTCAGTGCGGCCCTCAGTGACGGCCCCTGCGGGAACTGCACTTCTCCTAGAATAGGTTTGTGTGAGGCTTGAACAAGGGAGAGGCCTCAGAGCAGACCTGGCACCCGTGTCCCCTCCTGGTCCTCTCCCCACCCCACAGAAGAGGGCTGCAGCGGTCCAATTAGCAAGGGAGCCACTGGGGTCTTTTTATTTTTTTCTTTATCTTTCTTTTTTCTTTTTTTTGTACTGGGGATTGAACCCAGGGCCACCCCCACACTGTTCTACATCCACAGCCATTTTTATTTTTAAATTTTGAGACAGGGTCTCACTGAGTTGCTGAGGGTCACGCTAAGTTGTCCAGGCCGGCCTCAAAGTTGAGATCCTCCTGCCTCAGCCTCCTGAGTAGTTGGAATTACAGGCGGGCACCACTGAGTCCAACCGCTGCAGGACTTAAAAAAAAAAGAAAGAAAGAAAGGGGGCAGTGAGAGAGAGAGAAAGAGAGGGAGAGGGAGGGGGAGAGAGAAGCAATTTTTATTTAATTTTTCATGAGACTTTCCTTCCTCGGACAGTTCGTTGTGTATATGGTGCTGGGGTTTGAACTCGCGTACTCGCACAAGCCACGTAAGCGCTGTAACTGCTGAGCCACTGCTCCAGCCCCTGCTGCAGGTCTTAGAGGTGGGGAGTCCCCAAAATAACGCACAAGAGGATAGATTTAGTGGTGGGATGTGGATGTGGGATTAACCTGATAGAGACAAACTGAAGCACAGAGAGGGAAAGTTACTTGCCCAAGGTCACACAGCTATGAACTAACAATGCTGGAATTCCAACCTCCCATTCACAGGGTCTGTTCCCTAAGTTCAGAATCTGGGGGACCCTACCAGCTCTCCATGGCCCACTGTACCAGTGGCTTCTTGAGAGGAATGTGCACCACCCCCATGTCCCGGCACCTTCTGTACCTGCCCCCGCATGAGTCACCCACCGGAGCCAAAGTGAAAGAACCCACCCCTCTGGGGGAGGCCTCCATGAAAGTGCATTTTGGGTCCCCATCTTAGTCACCACTTCTCCTCGTTCCCACCCCTCCCCCAGCTCTGAGAGCCAGCCCCCAGCCGGCGAAGGTGGCAGCACCCCTGGCGGCCAGACAGCTGATTCTGAAGTGGCAGCAGGGTGGAGGGGGACAGTAGCCCCTACAACCACCGCCAGCTCCCTGCACCATACGAGAAAGCAGAGCACCTGCTAGAGAAATGCTGCCCCCTGCTAACGACAGCTTGGCACCTTCCTCCCCGCTCCGCTCAGAGCCCAAGAAGGACCACTGTCCCTGTTGCGCAGATGGGGCCACGGAGGCTCAGAGGGGGGAAGTCACTCACCCAAGGTCACAGAGCCAGCGAAGGAGAGTTGAACTCCGCAGTCAGGATCCTGCCTGGGGCACATCCCAGCTGGGCCAGGCTGGGTCCCGTGCTGGGTCTTGTCCTGCCTGTTTCTTGTTGTTTGGGGTTTTTTGTTTTGTACCAGGGATTGAACCCAGGGGTGCTTTACCACTGAGCCCCATCCCAGCCCTTTTTATTTTTTTTACTTTCACACAGGATCTGGCTAAGTTGCTTAGGGCCTCGCTAAGTTGCTGAGGCTGGCTTTGATCTTGTGATCCTCCTGCCTCAGCCTCCTGAGCTGCTGGGATGACAGGCATGCGCCCCCGAGGTCAGCTCATCCTGCCTCTCGAGAATCCTGCCCCTGAGAATGGCAGACAGGAGCGGGGAAGGGGTGGGAATGCCAGCTCTGCCCTCTCCACCTGGAGTTCTGGGCCGTGACACCAACAACAGCCCCACAGCTCCCTGCAGCCGCCAGCCGGGTGCTCCCATGCTGCCCCTTCTCCACTGGACCAGTCCCTGCTGTGCAACTCACAGCGGGTGCCACCTCCTCTGGGGAGCCCGCTGGGATGTGGCCCCAGTGGCTCTCTCACGTTTGAGTCCCAAGTTCTGAGCCTCAGTTTACTCAGCCACAGAATGGGGCCATGGCATCTGCAGGGCTTCTGGAGAGGATGAATGAAGCCCCTGCTTCAGCAGGGCCCACAGCGGACACTGCTCACTCGGCCTCTGGGATCCAGCCCTGCGGGGCCGTACGGTTCCATCTGTCTCTGCTCTGGACCAGGAGCTCTGCAGGGAAGAACCAAGGTCCCTGTTTCCATTTCTGCTCCCGGAGCCCAGCACAGGGCCTGCCCCAGAGGACGTCTGACTCCAGCCCCCGACAGCTGGGCAAGGAAGCAGTGGGGACAGGAGAGAGGAGGTCAGGGGAAAGACCAAGACCCCACCCTCCCTGCGGGGCAAGCTGGCTGAGCCTCCCCCACGCGTGACCTTGGGGAAGTCACTTGACCTTGAACTCAGGGCTCTCTTGGTCAAAGGCAGGAAGCAGCAGACCTCGCAGGGCCCTGTGAGCTGGCACGGAAGGAGCTGGGTTCAGTGACTGCCTCTGGCCCTTTCTCTCCGCATCTGGGCTGTGTCACAAGGAACACCTCTCAGCCACCCCTGCAGCTGAGCCAGTCCCTTGTCCCTGAGCCACACCCAGTGCAGGGCATGGAGCAAGTTGACCGTCCCTAGGATCCAGGGTGGGAAGGAACAATATCACCTCTTTTTTTTTTTGAGAGGGAAAGAGAGAATCAGCTTTATTTAGCTTCTCATCTGTCCGTTTCTCTGACATTTCGTGGTGCGTGTGGCACTGGGGTTTGAACCTGCGTCCTTGCGCATGCGGGGCAAGCGCTCCAACCACTGAGCCGCCGCTCCAGCCCCAATGCAACCTTGCTTTTCATACAAACCATAATTTTCTTAATTTTGATCCCCCCAAAAAGACATGTTGGGGCGATTCAGTCCAAATTGGTGATTTTGAGGGGCACATGGAGTCGTTTTGCAGGGAGCTGCTGGGGCTCCTGCTTCCCGCCCTTGCCCTGGGACAGCTCCCCTGCGCCGGGCCCAGGCTGGGAGCGGTGGCGGTGGCGGTGGCGGTGGCGGGGGAGGGGAGCGGGGCTGGCTGCCTCGCTGCTCCTCGCCTCCCACCTGCCGCAGGGCCGCTCTCTGTGGTTTCTCTTCAGCTTGATGATTTTCTCTTCGTTTTCTGCTGTTGCTAAGGCTCCTCAAGTCTCCCGCTCTGATGCTACAAGGTCAAGTCCTCCCAGCTGCTTGCTGCATCCCCATTAGAGCTTGCAGAAACTTCTGGAAGCCCTCACTGCAGGCACAGGCCTTGGGCTACCCCATCCCCATCCAGAAATGCCCTTCCACCAACTCTTGGTTCTGTCAGATAAAACCCAGGGCACCACATCAAATCTGAATGCTAGAACACCAGCAAATAATGTTTTCATTAAGTATGTTCCAAATATTTTTAGTTGCCAAGCCTGGCAGCCCACCCATGGGGCTGAATTTATCCGTAAAGATTTGACCCCAGCTGGGTGCAATGGCTCACACCTGTAGTTCAAGGGGCTTGGGAGGCTGAAGCAGGAGGATCACAAGTTCGAGGCCAGCCTCAGCAACTTAATGAGGCCCTAAGCAACTTAGGAAGACCCTGTCTCAAAATCAGAAATAAAAAGGGCTGGAGATGTGGCTCAGTGGTAAAGCACCCATGGGTTCAATCCCTGGTACAAAAAAAAACAGAAGAAGAAGAAGATTTGATCCAGCAAACCCCTCATGAGGACAGCGCCAAGACCTTCCTTCCCTCAACTCCCCGGCCCCCTGGGGGCTTCTCTTCTCGTCCCTTCCCTCTGAACTCCACCCTGTCTTTGCCCTGGACCCAGGAGAGGCAGAGAACAGAAATCCCCACTGCTGGGAACCTCACACTGCCCTCTGGTCCCCCTTCCAGCATTTTCTCCGGCTGCAGGGGCAGCCGTTCTCCCACTTGGCCCTTCCTCCCAGGCGCTGTCTCACACCTGGCACGCAGTCCTCCGAGCTGGCAGTGTGGGGCCTCGGCTTCATTCCCAGCTGCATTTGTGGGAGGTGGCAGGAAACAGAGCGCATAGTTTGATGTCTCAAATCACCAGCCCACCACCACTGCACACTCACTCTACCCTCGAGGCCCGTGGCCTGTCCTGAGCCACGGTGAACCTGCCCTTCTCACAGATGAGGACACGGAGGCTCAGCAGGGCGAAGGCCTCACACACACACACACACACACACCCGGCCCCGTCACACAGCTGTCGAGTGGAGGGGACAAGAGGGGAGCCTCTCTCCAGGACCCCAGGGCTGCCCAGGCCAAGCCACCACCCTCATGGAGACCTGGGGTCCCTGCAGCAACTCAGCCAGCCTGGAAGGAAGGGGCCCAGCCTCTGAGGCTCCAGGTCCTTCTGCCCCTGAGGTCTCTTCACACAGAAGCCAGAGAGCTGCAGGAGCTTGGTGAAGAAGCCTCATGCGGTCCCCTGCAGTTGGTGGGGCCTCTGTGACATTTCCTTTTCAGGGATCAGCCACTGCAGTGCTGGGCTGGCAGAAGGGGAGGAAGGGGAGGCCACCTGTTGAGAACACAGATTTGCCCACACAAGGAGGCCAGGTTCAACGCAGGGGACTCAGAAATGTGCACCATGGCTCCCCAAGTTCCTGGACAAGTCATTCAATGGCTCTGGGCCTCAGCTGCCTCATCCAGACACTGGGTCGAGGATACTTTCTAGTCAAGCATGGCAGGGGTGCACATCTGTAATCCCAGTGACTCAGGAGGCTGAGGTAGGAGGATCACAAATTCGAGACCAGCCTTACCAACTTAGCAAGGCCTAAGCAACTTAGTGAGACCCTGTATGAAAGTAAAACATAAAAAGGGCTGGGGATGTGGCTCAGGGGTTAAACAACCCTAGGTTCAATCCCAGTACAAAAAAAAAATTCTAAATACCAATAATACTAAAATTTTAAAAATGTCTGATTGTTTTTAAATTTCATAATGGGAAAGCCTAACACAATCTAGGAGTCATTAAGTAAAAGACTGATGAACTCAACTATGTAAAAAAACAAAAACAAAAAAACTTCTGGCAAGGACAAAAGTGGGTTTCAAACATTCAAAGAATGTTTCAGAGCAGATTCCTTGGGAGATCTTCAAGCTCCATGATTCCAATTTTACTGATCCTTCCAAAGTAGTCCCTTTTAAAAAGCTAAGTTAGGGGGCTGGAGCGGTGGCTCAGTGGTTACGGCGCTTGCCTGGCATGCGCAAGTACACGGGTTCAAACCCCAGCAACTCACGTATGCAACTAAGTGTCAGAGCAACGAAAGCCACGTGAAAAACTCAATAAAAATTGATTCTCTCTGTCTCTCTCACTGTCCTTCTCTCTTTAAAAAAGAAAAAAAAAAAAAGCGAAGTTAGCAGACACAGCAGGATTGTTATAATTAAATCGCACAACCCAGGGCTGGAGCAGTGGCTCGGTGGTGGAGCGCTTGCCTGGCACACACGAGGACGCGGGTTTGAACCCCAGCACCACGTACACAATTTATGTGTTGGAAAAACAAAAACCAGATGAAAAAAAAAAAAACAAATTAAAATTGACTTTCTCCTCCCCCACCTTTAAAAAAATAAAACATTAAAACCCCCTGCAGCATGAGTCCAGGAGCCCCCGGGCTGGCGAGGATGTGGCTGTCGCCGGGTCTCTTCCCCCGGAGGGGAATTCGGCAAGAGCCCTCAGGCTCACCGCACATTCACTTTGACCGAGTGACTCCGCTTCTCGGGAATCAACACAGAGATTCGCCCACGCGTGCTGCATGACTTAGGCGTGAGATCCCCCGCGGCAGCCCTTTCTTTTCCTTTTCATAAACGATCAGCAATCACCCCGATGTCCACCACTAGACAACGAGTACACAACAGCACGGGAGAGGGCGACCAGCTGTTTAAAAAAAGGGACAAAACAGGCATCGTCCTGGGGGCCTGGAGCGGCTGCAGCGCTTGCCTGGCACGCGCGAGGACGCGGGTTCAAACCCCAGCACCACGTGCGCAACAAGTGTCGGGGCTGCGAAAGCCACAGGGAAAGAAAACTAAATAAAGTTGATTCTCTCTCTCTCTCTAAAAAAGAAAACAGAAACTACAATGAAAAATGAAAAATAGGCACCATCCCAGCAGCTCGGGAGGCTGAGGCAGGAGGATCGCAAGTTCGAGACCAGCCTCAGCAAGTTAGCAAGGCCCTAAGCCACTTAGCAAGACCCTGTTTCAAAATAAATAAAGTCTGGGGATGTGGCTCAGGGGTTAAGTGCCTCTGGATTCAATCCCCAGTACCAAAAAAAAAAAAAAAAAGAATGAGCAAGGTTTTTGGGGTAATAACACCAAACAATTCCAAGACACAGGAGTCCCCCCTTTATCCACAGGGGATGTGTTCTAAGACCCTCGGTGGATGCCGGCAACTGTGGACAGGACAGAACCTGCAGGAAAGGGACGCGATCACAGTCCATTCGGAAACTGAGCCGGCTCCTAAGTGACTTCAGGGCACCTGCCTTTGTCCAGATGCTGAGCGAAGGGAGACTCAGGCCTTGGGCGCAACGGAGCAGCGTGGTAAGAGGTTCCCCCCGCCGCTCAAAATGCACGCAACTTAAAATTTATGATTTCTTCTCTCAGGAATGTTGCATTTAACATTCTTTTGGACCAAGATAGACCACAGGTAACTGAACCACAGATACAGAGGTGGTGCCGCACGTCATTACATGAAAACAGAGAGACGCAAACAGGGTAAGGACTTCAACCGTTTAGCCTGGCGAGGGGGCGCACGCCTGCAATCCCAGCGGCTCAGGAGGCTGAGGCAGGAGGATCCCACGATCAAAGGCAGCCTCAGCAACTTAGCGAGGCCCTGTCTCAAAACAGAATATGAAATTGGCCAGGGCTGAGGCTCAGTGGTTAAGCACCCCTGGGTTCAATCCCTGTTACAAAAAAAAAAAAAAAATTAGACCCGTTATGTAAAAAGGGAGAGGTGGAGAACAGACATATATATTTCCTTGTAGACGGATGGAAAATCTTTGGGTCAGTGACAGAGCCTTGGGACAGGGAGAGGACGGGCAGATGTTTCCATATCCTATTGTATCTCAATGTCCAGGACCCCTCACATACCAAAGTCCCTCGTATGAAACGGTGCCGCATTTGCTTAACCTATGCAAACCTCCCATGTGCTTTATTATTATTATTATTATTATTATTACACCCGGGATTGAACCCGGGGCACTTCACCACTGAGCCACATCCCCAGCCCAGTTGCTATTCTTTATTTTGAGACAGGGCCTCACTAAGTTGCTGAGGCTGACTTTGAACTTGGGATCCTCCTGCCTCGGCCTCCGGGCCGCTGGGATCACAGGTGTGGGCCACCGTGCCTGGCCCTCCCGTACACCCTTTCTTTTAAAAAAATTTTTTTTTAAGAGGGAGAGGGGGAGAGAAAGAGAGGATCAATTTTATCCATTTTTTTCATCCGGACTTCGTTTCTCTGACACTTAGCGGTGTGCGTGGTGCTGGAGTTTGAACTTGGGTCCTTGCACACGCCAGGCAAGCGCTCTAACCACTGAGCCACCGCTCTCATACGCTCTAAGTCATCTCTAGAATGCTTACAAGCGCCACACACAATGTCCGTGATGTTATACTGTGTTGTTCAGGAGATTATGAAAAGAAAAAGAAAGATTGTGCATTCTCAGTACCGAAAAATCTTAAATATATATTTACGTCTTTCCCCATCTGAGGTTGGTTGAATCCGTGGATGTCAAATCCATGCATAGGAAGGGCCCATCTACTCTTTAGTGTTCTAGAAATTTTGAACCGCAACATTGTACTCTTTTATTTATTTATTTTAAAGAGAGGGACAGTGAGGGAGAGAGGGAGAGAGAATGAATTTCACTTAGCTTTTCACGTGGCTCTCGTTGCTCTGACACTTGCTTGTGTCCAGGGTGCTGGGGTTCGAACCCGCGTCCTCGTGCATGCCAGAGCATCGTAGCAGCTGAGCCACCGTGCTGGCCCCTGTACTGACTATTTTAAAAACACATATTCAATTTTAATTTTAAATTTTGGGGAAGAAGATAAAAGGGGCAGGCAAATGCTGAGCCCTGGCCAGCTGTTGGTGTCCGGGGCTGCGGCTGAGCAGGGTGAGGGGCTCCTGTTTGCAGAAGGGAAGCTGGGGGGGCTGGAGCGGTGGCTCAGTGGTTACGGCGCTTGCCCGGCATGTGCAAGGACACGGGTTCAAACCCCAGCACCCACGTACACAACTAAGTGTCAGAGCAACGAAGGCCAAGTGAAAAACTCAAGTTGTTTCTCTCTTTCTCTGTCTCTCTCATTGTCCCTCTCTCTTTAAAAAAAAAAAAAAACAAAGGAAAAAATATAAGGAACAGGCCCCCTTTTCTAATTTGCCTCCTTCCAGTATTTTTAACATCCAGCAAAATTGAACTATTATTTTTCGCCTGAGGGATTCAGATCTCTGTTCCTTACAGTACAATTTAATTCTCTATCAAAATATCACATCATAACCAGGTACCTATAATCCCAGCTGTTCGGGAGGCCGAGGCAGGAGGATCACAAGTTCCTGACCTCCCTGGGTGACTTAGTGAGACCCTGTCTGAAAATCAAAATAAAAAAGGGCTGGGGATGTGGCTCAGCAGTAGAGCAACCCTGGGTTCAATCCCAGGTACGACAAAAAGAAAAAAAAAAAAAAAAGAGTTCCTAGAACCAGCATAAGAGGAAAACGTTATGTCATCAAATTTGGCAGTGATTTCTCCACTATGACACCAAAACCTAAGGTGGGGGAAGCAAACACTTCCGGGAGCCGGAAGTGTCACTTACAGTAGAGTGGACACCTAGACCCAGCATGGGTTAGCACCAGAGGGGGAGAAGCAAAACAGGTGAGAGGAACTAGATAAAACCAAAGAACTCTTGTGCACCAAAGGACTCAGTCAAAGGCAACCTGCAGAATGGGAGAGAATATTTGCAAAATCATACATCTAATAAGGGGTTAATATCCTGAATATGTAAATAACACCTATAAATCAACAACAACAAAAAAACAAATAATTTTAAAAATGGTGACACACTCCTGTAATCTAAGCAGCTTGGGAGGCTGAGGCAGGAGAATCACAAGTTGGAGGCCAGCCTCAACTTAGTGAGACCCTGTCTCAAAATTAAAAAAAAAAAAATTCTGGGCTGGGATACAGCTCAGTGGTTAAGCATCCCTGGGTTCAATCCCTGGTACCAAAAACAGAAACAAAAAAACCACAATGAGATACCAACTGATTCCCATTAGGACAACTATCATTTAAAAAAAAAAAAAAAAAGAGGGCTGGAGCGGTGGCTCAGCGGTTACGGTGCTTGCCTTACATTCGCAAGTACACAAGTTCAAACCCCAGCACCACATACACAACAAAGTCTCAGAGTAACGAAGGCCACGTGAAAAACTAAATAAAGTTGATTCTCTCTTTCTCTCTCTTTCACTGTCCCTCTCTCTTAAAAAAAAAAAAAAGTTAAAAAGAAAACGAAAAAAACAAGTGTTGGGAGGGATGTGGAGAAGCTGGGAACCCTTGAGCGTTGTTGACGGGAATGAATAATGTCGCAGCGTTGTGGAAAACAGCAAGGCAGCACCTCAAAAATTAAAAATGTACTTACCATAGGATCCAACTACTTCACTTCTGGGTATATATCCAAAAGAATTAAGTGTAGGATCTCCAAGAAATATCTGCCATCCCGTGTTCACAGCCACATCATTCACAGTAGCCAAAAGGTGGAAACTACAATATTGACAGTTGAATAGGAAAAGGAAATGTGGCTGGGTACGGTGGCACACGCCTGTAAGCCCAGCAGCTGGGGAGGCCGAGGCAGGAGGATGGCAAGATAGAGGCCAGCCTCGGCAATTTAGCAAGGCCCTGAGTAACTTAGCAAGACCCTGTCTCCAAATTAAAAAAAGGCTGAGGATGTGGGTGGGTCAGTGGTTAAGTGTTGTTGAGCTCAATCCCTGGTTAAAAAAAGAAAGAAAGAAAAAGAAAAGAATGAAAATGTGATCCATCCATACACTGGAATAATATTCAGAAGGAAGGAAAAGCAGGAGGAGGTGGCATCTGTAGTTCCAGCTGCTCGGGAGGCTGAGACAGGAGGATCGCTGGAGCCCACAACTTCAAGACCAACGTGGGCAACATGCAGAAATCCCCATTTCAAAAACTAATAATAACAATATTTTTTAAAAGAAGGAATGAAATCCTCTTACGTGCTACCACGCGGATGAACCTTGAGAACACTTTGCTCAGTGAAAATTAGCCAGTGGTAAAAAGACAAGAAACAGAAAGTAGAATGGTCGTCGCCAGGGGGGCGGGGGAGGACAGGTGGGAGCTGTGCAGTGGGTGCAGAATTTCTGTTTTGCAAGATGAAACGGTTCTTCCAATCTGCTGCATAACGCAGAAGATACCTAACACCCCTGAACTGAGGTGTTACTAAACTTTAAAAATGGTTACGATGGTAATTTTATGTTGTGTGGTTTTTTACCACATTTTTTTTTTTAATTAAACCCTTCAGTGGGCGCCTTCTGCCAGGCTGGGCACATGCACAGGATGGGATCGGAACGGAACTTCTCACGCAGGAGCTCGATCCCTGGTCTTTTTGAAGCTCTTTTTAAAATGCATTCATCTAACAGTATTTGCTGAGCGACGCTGGCCTCCGGAGTGCTAAGGATGGACAGGGAGCTCCTTTAGAGGGGGACAGAGGAGAGGCCCCAAATGCCTGGGAAGATCAGCAGCTGGGGCCCGTGAGGGTGATCCGTGCACGCTTAGCAGACACAAGGCCCTAGGTTCAGTCCCCAGCACAAATAAGCAAAAGAACGGTGGCCTTCTGAAGGCCATCTGCGACAGGATGCAGGGGGATCGCAAGGCGGGACTGGAGCCTCCTCCAAGGAGCAGAAATTTCAGCTGGGATTCGAAGGACAGCAGCAGGGGCCACGGGAGGCCAGAGGGCAGAGATCCAGGAAGAGGGAACAGAGGCAGGAAGTGTGACACTTCTGAGCTCTCAGGGAGCCCAGAGCCAGCCCTTCCAACCCAGGGGCAGGTGGGAGGTGGATGGTGGGAATACCGAGGGCAGCCCTGTGTTCTCAAATCGGATAAAATACAATCTTTATCAGCAAAAACTTGTTTGGGGAGTTCAAATATATCATCTTTTCTAAGTTGTTTTTTTTTTTTAAGATGGAGAAAGAGAGAGAGAGAAAGTGAGACTCAGTTTTATTTATTTTTCATCTGGTTTTTAGTTTCTCCAACACTCAGTTGTGTTCATGGTGCTGGGGTTCAAACCTGGGTCCTCGCGTGTGCCAGGCAAGCGCTCTAACCACTGAGCCACCACTCCAGCCCCAAATGTATCGCTAATCTTTTATGGTAAGAAAATCAATCACAACAAACGGATCCTAGAGAAGGCTGGGTCCCCAGAAACCTCTCAAAGCTCCCGTTTGTCTCAATGCATCCAACATCTGTTGAATCTCTGAATTACGAAACCCCTGCTCCGCTGGACGTGGTGGTGCCCGCCTGTACCCTCAGGAGGCTGATGCAGGAGGACCGAAAGTTTGAGCCCAACCAGGGCAACTTAGCGAGGGCCTAGCTCAGAAAGAAAAATTTAAAAGTTCTCAGGTACAGCTCAGTGGTAACCACAAGACCCTGGGCTCAGTTCTCAGTAACACACGCTCCCGCTCCTCTGCTCTGTCTCCCTGTGCCCCAAGCAGCAGGTGGGTGTGCTGAGACCGGGGCGGGAAGGGCTCCAGGCTGGGTGTGGGCAGAGTCAGTGCTGGAGGCCAGGTGGGGAGGCTGGGAAGGAGGGTTCCACAGCCTGTGGTCCTGCGTCTGTGTTCCCCAATTGCTGGGAACTGGGGGGACCTGGGCCTCACGTCCCACACCCAGGCAGCCTGGAATGGGGCCCAGTCTGGGCTGGGCTGAATCAAGGGCATGGGGTGTCTGGGCAGGGTGCTGCTCAGAAAGACCAACCAGCTTCCTGCTGGTTATTTCTTTTCTTTAAAGAGTGAGAGGTGAGAGAGAAACTAAATTTTATTTTGTTTTTTTTCTTGCGACTTTCATTGTTCTGACACTTGGTTGGGTACGTGGTGCTGGGGTTCGAACCTGCACCCTCGTGGATGCCAGGCAAGCGCAGTAACCGCTGAGCCACCGCTCCAGCCCCTCCTGCTGGTTTTTCAAGGCGGCTTCTGCTTCTCCATGTTCCTCCGTGCCTGGCTGTCCCTGCAGTAGGTCTCTTTCATCAACGGTCCCACTTGTTCCTGTCACCTTCATCAGGAGCTCGGAAGGACCTGGGAAGTCTCCCAGGTTCCGAAAACACCACGATTCTCCCCACGGCCCCTGCAACTGCTGCCAGCACCCCAGCTGGCTACTGGCCATAAGGTCTTGCCAAGGCGATTGTGGGCTCTGCCAGGGTCGTGGGACATGGCAGAGCCAGGAAGGGGCTGTCAGTCACTGCTGGCTTCAGATGACCTACAATTCAATTCTTCTGAAAGAGCGCATACTTAGCAGGAATGAGGCTCCTATTTCCATCCCCAGAACTAAATAAACTGAGAAATAACATTCAGCCCTCTGAATCCATATTCATGAATTTGACCACATCTGTAATCACCTGTTATCAGTGGGCTTAATAATTTCCTTTTTAAAGCTTAACTTTACTTAAAAGGTAAACCTAAAAGGTAACTACGTGTCACACCAAACAAAAACACAGTGTTGTCTCCCCTAAATAAAAAGGAAACTCTAAGAAAATAAAACAAACTTTTTGAATTCCATAGAGCTGCCTGCTTGGGCGCAGAACTCGAGACTTCCTCTGGGTAAGAAGGGAGATTAGCAAGTGCAGCACCTGAAATAGCCCAGCAACCACGATCCGAAGCGAGAAGCAAATGGCTTTCTCTCCCCAGGATTCAAAGCGAACTAACTCAGCCTCTCTCCAGAATGGACAAGCCAGTCCGATCCAGGCTTTGGCAAGGACCAGTCCAATGTGGTCAGCGTCGAGTCATAACAAGAATTCTTAGCTGTGTGGCCTTGAGTAAGTCACTCAACTTCTCTGTGCCCTGTAAGAGTTCATAACAGTCCCCACCCCAACGGGTTGTCCTGAGGACTAAAGCAGCAATCACCAGGCTGAGACTTGTCACAGAGAAAGTGCCCACGAGGGTCAATGAGCCCACCATAGCAAGGATAGGACACTGAGGGGCCGTGACGGATTTAAGAGCACTTAGCAGTCTGCAGATGCCAGGCTGGGCCTTCCTCCTCTCAGCTCCCAGACCCTCAGACCCCTCCTTCCCTCACTAGTCAAGCCCAGCCTTGGTCAGGCTTCCTGATGCAATTCTCACAGGGACCCCACGGTGACAGGGACAGGCCAGGTTTGTCAAGCCCTACTCAGAGGAGAGAAGTGAGCCCACAGAGGAGGCCCAATTCCTCCGGCTGTCCTTGCATACCAGGGAGGAAGGCGCGGTGGATTCTGGGCTCCTCCTCCGCCCCCACCCAGCAACCCCCCAACACATTATCTCTGGGCGACAGCAGCTGAGCCTCCCAGTATCTCTCTGATCCCCCCAAATTTCCGGTTCCCCAAAGACAACTCAGGATGTGGGGAGGGAGGGGCAGGGAGAGGAGGAGGGAGACTGAGCAAGAGAAAGATCACAGAGACAGACAGCCATACAGAGATGAGAGAGAGATGGGGTGTCCAGGCCGGAGGGACAGACGAACAGGAGGGACAGTCTGCAAGACAGGGAGAAGCAGACAAGGGACGAGGGGAGGGGTGACCCCAACACACAGATGAAGGGGCACCGAGGCAGAGGCTGAGAGACTAAGAACCAGGCCCAGGCAAAAGTTGCAAGTGGAATAGGGGCGCTTGGGTACTGCGAGAGGGTACTGCGAGAGGGACCTGGGAACAAAGAGAATTGGAGGCTGGGTGTGGCCACGCACACCTGGAATCCCAGCAGCTCAGGACGCTGAGGCAGGAGGCTCACAAGTTCAAAGCCAGCCTCAGAGAGGCCCTAAGGAACTCAGCCAGACCTCGTCTCAAAAAATAAAAAGGGCTGGGGATGAGGCTCAGTGGTTAAGCACCCCTGGGTTCAATCCCTGGTATTAAAAAAAATTAAAATAGAGGGGCTGGAGCGGTGGCTCAGCGGCTGGAGCGCTTGCCTAGCATGAGCAAGGACCTGGGTTCAAACCCCAGCATCACATGCACAACTAAGTGTCAGAGAAACAAAGGCCAGATGGAAAAATACACAAAATTGATTCTCTCGCTCACTGTCTCCCTCTATCTTGGAAGGAAGGAAGGAAGGAAGGAAGGAAGGAAGGGAGGGAGGAAGGGAGGGAGGGAGATTGGAAGGCTTGCCAGCCAGGTGGGAGAGGGTGAGGAATTAGCAGAGGTCCCCCAGGTACGTAAGGAAGAAGCAGACACAGGAAGGCAGGAGGGCCTGGGAGTGGGGGAAGAGCCCAGAGACCTCATGTCCCCTCTTCCTCGGGGACCTAAGGGTCCACCCAGCTCCCCTGGGACACAGGTCCTCCAAGCATCCACTCCATTGGTTCACATAACCGGGGTGTCCTGGCAGCTGAGGAGCCTGCAGCCCCAGGGAGGAGTCAGGGCGGACGTTTGCTCTGAGTGGCCTCAGCTGCCCCCTACACTCAGGGACAGAGGGAGGAGGGAGGGATTCAGAGCAGCGCTACCCTGGGCTGCTCAGGGAGGGGGAGCTGCAGGCCCGGCTTGGTCTGGCACCCTGTTCCCTGAGTCTCAGTCTCCTCTTTTATGAAAGGGTAGCAAAGGACAGAGCCGCCTCGAGGGTCGGGTGTGGACTGAGCGTGTGCAGGGTGTGTGGCATCTCGCGTGGCACATGGCAGGTGGCTCAGATGGGGCCCTTGTTGATGAAGCTGAGCTCCCACAGCATCCTGTCTCTGAGTCAACGCTTTCATTTGCAAACGACAGAAACCCAGCTGAAGCGGCGCCAAGGCGGAGAAGGGCGTTCATCACCCCACATAACTGCACAGTTCACGGGTGGACCTCAGGAACAAGTGGATCCAGGAACTCAGGACGTGTTCTCAGAAACCTGTCACCCTCGCCTCTCTCAGTGCTGCCCTGCTCACTGTGGTCCCTGCCAGCTATAGGGTCCTGTTGAGTGTTCCTAGCAGGAAAAAGAAAGCCTCCTTCCCAAGCGCTCCAGCAGAAGTCCCCTGGGCAAAGCAGAACGGGCCCTCTCCGGATTTCTCTCCTGCTTTGCCTCCTCCTTCACAGCCTCCCTCCCTCCACCTCCAAATAAGCTGCACCTCCCTGAGAAACTGCAGATTGTCGCGTGACCTTAAGTAAACACACGACCTCTCTGACCCCTTCTCCTTGTCTACAGAAGGGGATTGCTCACACTTACTCTCAGGGGTGTTGTGAGACTCAAGGCAATGAGCATGGCATACAGTAGGTGCCCAATAAACGCATCTCACAGACATCGCCTTTCTACCAGCATAGCACCAAATTTTCCTCTGGGCATCAGCCCCATTTCCAGTCCCTTGGAGCTGGGAGCGGGTGGGCCCAACCGGCTCACCACGTGCTACTCTCCTGACCAGGGAATGGTTCAGGGCAGTCATGGGTCCCAAGCTCACCCAATCAGAATAAGTTTAGGGCTTCGCCAGCAATGCTGGAATATTTTGTCCCCACCTGCTCCATGGAAACCTGGAAGGATGTGGTTTCTAACCTTGCTGAATCACCATCGCATGAACCTGGAGTCAGGAGAGAAAGGAGGGAAGAGAGCTGAGCCCAGTGGAATTGGAGATGGCATTTCAACCATCAACTCCAACTGTTCCTGAATGTTCTGGCCTCCTCAGCAATAAGAATTCCTTTCTTTTGCCTTCAGGGCATTCTTTGGGGCTAGGCTAGAATGAGTTATATAAATCAAAAGAGGTCTGATGTAATCCCAGCAACTCGGGAGGCCGAGGCAGGAGGATTGTAAATTTGAGGCCAGCCTCAGCAACTTAAGTGAGGCCCTAAGCAACTTGTCAAAACCGTATCTCAAAATAAAAAAAAATAAGAAGCTCTGGGGAGGTGGCTCAGTGGTGGAGCACCCCTGGGTAAAGGAAAGGTACCTAGAGATTTTCCCGAGGAATGAGGTAGGACCATGCCAGTGGATTAAGCGGGAGTCTGGACAACCCGTGTGAACGGGAGGGACATGAACCAGGGTGTGATGGCAAACGATGGAGGGAAATGCTCACCAGGTGTCTCCGAGGTGGGTCACCAGGGACTCACCACCAGGACAGCCTGTCCCTGGGAAGTGGTGGAGGTTCAGTAACCAGGGTGATCATCTAGGAATCTTATTTGATATTTATCTACTATTTGCAGTACTGGGGGTTGAGGCCAGGGCTGCTTTATGGCTGAGCAGCCTCCCTAATCCTTTTACTTTTTATTTTTATTATTCATTTATTTGGTACCAGGGCTTGAACCCAGGGGCGCTTAACCGCTGAGCCACCTCCCCAGCCCTTTGTATTTGTTTTGAGACGGAGTCTCACCAAGTCACTGAGGCTGGCCTTGAACTCAAATCCTCCTGCCTCAGCCTCAGGAGTCACTGGAACCCCAAGCGTGCGCCGCCACGCCCAGCCTGTAGGAATCTTTTTGCTGCGAACGACAGGCCGGCCTGGCGGAGGGGCGAGTTGATTGTTGCTTCCAGGGGCAGCGGCTTTGGGCACCCTGGATCTGGGTGCTCAGGTGCAGCATCAGGACTCGGCTGTCCTCAGGGGAACCTTGCTTCTCGGGCGCCCTGGAGGTGGCAGCCTACAGACGCTCAGGGCAGGGCTCTGCCTGGAACCTCCTTGGGTAAGGCCCTGTCTTTCTCATTGGTTCCACCCAAAGTCTCAAGGATGGATCTGATTGGCCTGAACTGGGTCACGTGCCCTGTATCCACCAGTCACTGTGGCCAGGGAGTGGGCTGTGATGATTGGTCAATCCGAGGTCACATGCTCATCGGAGAGCTAAAAATTTCCCCGAGGAGAGCCTGGCTGGCCTCAATGCAAGGAGGAGGCCTGGCTGGGAAGGCAGGACCGGAGGCATCCTCTACAGGAGGTCTGAGGAGCACTGCTAAGAAGGTGATTTAGATGGTTCTTAAGTCACATAAATGTGGGAAATACTAGTTTAGAAAAAGAGAACTAGAAGCCGAGTGTGGTGCACACATCTGTAATCCCAGGGGCTTGGGAGGCCGAGGCAGGAGGATCACGAGTTGGAGGCCAGCCTCGGCAATTTAGGCACACTCTTGCCTCAAAATAAAAGTAAAAAGGGCTGGGGATGTAGCTTAGCGGTAGCATGCCCCTGGGTTCAACCCCCCTGTTGGGGAAGTAAGAAAGCAGAGTTCACAGCACGCATGGGTCATGTAATGAATTTTGGGGAAGGCAGCACTGAATTCCACAAAGGCCCTGCAGGAGTCAGGACGAGAATGCCTTGTTTGGGGCCTGGCCTGTCTTCCTTTGAGAGCTTGCTGTGGGCACCGGAGCCCGCTGTGCCCAATTGATGGCAGGCCAGAAATCCTGAAGACGTCAACACTGCCCAGGAGAGAGCAGCCTTCAACCAGTGACTGCTGGAAGTGGGTGGCGGACACCCCAGCTGCCACCAGACGTGGTGGCGCGTTCCTGGAAACCCGGCTACTCCGAAAGCTGAGGCAGGAGGATCCCGAGATCAAGGCCAGTCTGGACAACTTAGTGAGACCCTGTCTCAAAATCAAACAATGAAAGGGGCTGGGGC
>PVKS010018023.1:0-40874 GCA_004027875.1 Aplodontia rufa
AAATTTGAAAAGTTAGCCATAATTCCAGTTGTTAAGGTAATGATTTCTGTCATTGATCATGTAAATACAAGGGTTAGGGTTATGTGGGAATTATAAGACTCGGGAGTTCTTCTGAGAGGTGGTTATGTTTGATAGTGTAAACCCATGATAAATAAGTCAGAGGTTAGTACAGCCAAGAAAGGGTCTTGGGGGTCTGGAGCAGAAGTAGCTCAGCAGTTATGGTACTTGCCTGGCATGCGTGAGGATGTGGGTTTGAACCCAAGCACCACATACACAATGAAAGCCACATGAAAAACTAAATAAAATTGTTTCTCTCTTTCCCTCTCTCTTGTTTTTCACTGTTCCTCTCTCTTTAAAAAAGAAAAAAAAAAGTGTCTTTGGGGAGCTGGAGTGGTGGCTCAAAAGTTATGGTGCTTGCCTGGCATGTACAAGTATGCAAGTTCGAACCCCAATACCACATGCACAACAAAGTGTCAGCAGCGAAGGCCACGTGAAAAACTAAAATTGATTCTCTCTGTCTCTCTTTTTTTAAGTGTCTTGGGATAGTTCAGAAAAGGTACATTGGAATTTTCTGGGGGATTGAAGTGGTTTTTTATTTGTTTGCTTGTTTTTATACCAGGGATTAAACCCAAGGGGTGCTTAAGCTTTGAGCCACATTTCCATCCCATTTTTTCTTTTGAGACAGAGTCTCACTAAGTTGTTTAGTGTTTTTAGCCTCTTGAGCTTCTGGGATTATAGGCATGTGCCACCGCACTGTGCCATGTATTTTAATTAGTATTTTAATTATTTTTTCCCTGCTCAGCAAGAGGGAAAGAAAGAGTCAATTTTATTTCTTTTTTTCTCTGGTTTTTGTTTTTCTGATACTTAATTGTGTACGTGGTACTAGGGTTTGAACTCAGGTCCTTGTGCATGCCAGGCAAGAGCTCACTGCTGAGCCACCTTCATCCCAGAGTGTTTTAATTCTTAATGAGGGGTACGTCTGTAGGTTACATAGCTGTTGGCATAACTGTAATGCTTAAGATCTGCTTGTAGGGGCTGGAGCGGTGGCTCAGTGGTTTCAGCGCTTGCCTGCCAAGCACGAGGACCCGGGTTCAAACCCCAGCACCACGTATGCAACTAAGTGTTGGAGCAACTAAGGCCATGTGAAAAACTAAATAAAGTTGTTTCTCTCTTAAAAAAAAAAAATCTGCTTGTAAAGTATTCCCACAAATTAAAAATTTTTTTAAAGTGTATTCAAATAGATGCTCAGGTTCTCAGACAAAGCAAATAATTCCTAAGTTGTTTACTCAGGAAAACCAGCTTGTTTGAAGCCAGTCTCAGTTGGATTGGAGTGTGCTTGGGCTTGTGTTTCCATTTCTTTCCTATGAGCAGCACTCTCCTTCAATAAATGGAAACAAGATAGCTCAGGACAAAACAGAACATGGGGATAACACTTTTCACAAATAGATGAATAAAAGTTAACCAAGTAGCTGAAGAATTAAAACTAATGACAAAAAGAGTTACCAAATAGTACAACTCCAACTCAAAACCTCATTGCTTTATACAGAGACCTACTTGGTTCTAAATCCTAGTATAGCAATTAAATGATATGAGGGGCTGGAGCAGTGGCTCAGCAGTTAGAGCACTTGCAGTGCTTGCTTAGCATGCACAAGGACCTGGGTTGGAACCCCAGCACCACAACTAAGTGTTGGAGCAATGAAAACCAGATGAATAAAGTTGATTCTCTCAACTCCTTCCCTCTCTCTTTAAAAAAAAAAAAATGAAATTATATATGAGCTCAAGGAACCAAATTGAAGCTCCCATCAGTATTGAGATTGACTTGCCTGGTAACTTCAAAGCATTAACTGGGGGCTGGAATGGTGGCTCACCAGTTATGGCACTTGCCTGGCATGTGCCAGTATGCGAATTCAAACCCTAGCACTACATACACAGTGAAGTCTCAGAGCAACAAAAGCCACATGAAAAACTAAGTAAAATTGATGCTCTCTTTCTCTTTCACTGTCCCTCTCTTTAAAAAAAAAAAAAAAAAAGAAAGGAAAGAAAGAATAAATTGGACAGAAAGCTATACTCCGTACACCTGTTTCAGATGATGCCCAATGAAGGTCAAAGTCAGCTAACTTAAAGGATGAGATATTCAATATCTGAAATAATATAAACCTGAAAATATTGATTGCTTAATCAAAATACCTTGAGCAGAACCAGACTGCTGGTTTTACAGGGTTTGGTGGCATTTTGAAGTTTAAAGATCTGCAGGCTTTCAAAGACCAAGAGTGAGATAATGTCAGCTGAAGAAGCACTGTCACTCAAATGAGATTTGTCACTCAAATGATAATTGTTTATTGGTTGGCATTCATATGTTTTCATTGAAGTGAGTTCATTTTTGACTTGCTGACTTTAAGGTTGTTTTCAGAAGTATTCTGAGATAAATTTTTTATTGATTGATTGGATTTGTTTAAGCCACTTCTGAGCTGGGGATGGTGGTACATGTCTATGATCCCAGCAACTCAGGAAGCTGAGGCAGAAGGCTCACAAGTTCGAGTCCAGCCTCAGCAATTTAGCAAGGCCCTAAGCAATTTAGACCCTGTCTCAAAATAAAAAAGAGCTGGTGATGTGAGTCAGTGGAAAAACACAGAAAATCAGTTCTGGACTTGTTGCTATGAAATAACTGTCATTTCTTGATTAAAGGTGTTTAAAACCTGTTCTAATGGCTGCTTTTGTACTGTGGCTATTGACCATTTAGTTTTTTCCAGGAATGTGAGAGCTTTTTATTCTCATGTAATGTCTCCTCTTTAGCATTACTGATAATTCATAATGATGAGCTTTGGTAACTTTTGTTTCTGCTTAATTTCATTTTATTTTCTTTTGGTTTCCATTTTCCATCAGACTGAACACTCAGTAGACTTTTACAGACTTGGGAACTCATACTCTTCAGTTCTGCCTCTGATTGCAGACCATTTTCTGGTTCCTTGTCTAAACCCCCCTACACACACACACACACACACACTCTTCAGCAGTATGTTTGGTTTTTTGCTCTGTCAGCTTATTTACATTTACCATTTATCCCAGGAGTTGGCCAAATAAATATATATATTAGGCTTTATGGACCAGATGGCCTCTTGTGCAGCTATTTAACTCTTCTGTTGTAGCATTAAAAGAAATCTCAGTACACAAATGAATGAGTGTTTTCATTAAAACTTTGTGTAGACCATGCACAGTGGCTCACCCCTGTAATCAGTTCCCGTGATTCAGGAAGCTGATGCAGGAAGATTGCAAGTTTGAGGCGAGCTTTATCAACTGAGCAAGACCCTGTCTCAAAGTAAGGGGTATTGTAGATGTAGCTCAGTGGTAGTGTACCCAGGACCTCAAAACAAACAGAAACTTTTATGTAGGACTGGGAGTTTAAACTCAATGGTTAAGTAGTTGCCTGAAATGAGCAGGGCCCTGGGTTCAATCCCTAGCACTATTGGAAAGAAAAAAAAAAAAAAAAACTTCATGTGACAAAATGAGTGGTATGCTGCTTTGTATTGCAGTCACCATCCTATCCCATTCATCTTTCTCAATGAGAGCAGAAATTTTTTGTCTCTTTTATATCCCTGCTCTCAGTAAGACTACTTAGCTACTTGTGGTTCGAGGTTCCAGATGACTCCATAGGATGTCTGTGTTTGTTTCCTGTTCTTGTTTTGAGATGGGTTGAAAAAAGAGGTAGACATGTTATATCAATCTTATAACCTGAATCCCCTTTGTGATGTTTTTAGCTCTCCTTTTTCCTCTTAATATTTTGTCCTAGGATATGGATGAAAGTCCTATCTGTAATTCTGTAAGTCCGTTTATATATTGCTTGAATGTCTTATTTACATAAGTCTTTACTTAATTCTTTTTTCTTCTTTAACAAGGTACTCAGTTTTGAAAAGTTTGCATCATGCGTGAATATAAGCTAGTCGTTCTTGGCTCAGGAGGGGTTGGAAAGTCTGCTCTGGTAAGTCATTCTCACTAAACCTAAGCTTTTCACTCTAGGCTGTTCTTTTTCTACTGAGTTTTAAGTTTTGATTATTTGTCTCTATTAAAGTGATAACTTCTGAAGAAATACTGTGTAGCTTTGGTGGTTTTTTTGTTTTTATTATTATAATCTGGGTGGATTATATTTGAGGTATGATAGAACATAGTTTGGAGTTAGCACAGAGAGCATATAAATATGTGTCTGCATTTCAGGGCCTAATAGGAATAAATTTTTAGTTTTCTCCTCAGGTTAGAAATATCAAAGCTAAAAAAGTCTTTTTTTAAATATTACCTTTGCCTATCTAGTTTTGCATTGTTTTAATAGCCATGTTTTCTGCATCAAGGAATAATATAGCAAGAATAAAGAAACATCTTAGTGGTGAGGGTCAGAAGAGGGAAACTTAGGAAAAGTCACTTTAAATAGTTTCAGAGTTTAGCGAAGTCTCACAAGGACATAGATTGACTTTTTTTTTCTCCCTAGTGAGATAAACCATCTTGCTTGGCCACTTCAAGTAGTCACATAGCATAGAACTTGACATGTTTGGATCCAGCTAAGAAGTGTATATAATACGGCATGAGCCACTTCTTCATTTGTATCTAAAGTAATGGAGAGGTGTGTTGTATGTGTATGTGTGTACATGTATAAACAAAATTATAATACCTAATGCAATGTTAATGCTATAATGACAAGAGAGATGCAGTCTGGTTCTCCTCACCCCACCCCCATTCCCTGGATGTTTTTGATGCTCAGTTGGTTGAATCTGAGAATCTAAACCCACAGATACAGAGAGAGTCAGCTGTAGATTATACTTTGCAAATTTGTTCTTTTGGAAGTGTAATGGTGTGTTAATTTTTTTTCAGACTGTGCAGTTTGTCCAAGGAATTTTTGTTGAGAAATATGATCCAACGATAGAAGATTCTTACAGAAAGGTATATTATTTTAACAGTTCTTTTGATTTTAATAGAAATGTAAATGGTTGTATACATTCATAATTATTGAATGTTTATACAAAGTAGAATGAAGAAGCAGTTAATTTAGAAAAATAATGGGAAAAGCTCTGTTTCCTGGCATTACATTTTTACAGTTTAGGAAAATCATACACACTTAACACACATACAGATGTTTTTTGTTTTTTGTTTTTTTAATAAACTTTATTTAGTTTCTCACATGGCTTTAGTTGCTCTAACACTTAGTTGTGTACGTGGTGCTGAGGTTTGAACCCAGGTCTTTGTGCTTGCCAGGCAAGCCCAAACCGCTGAGCCACCGTTCCAGCCCCCATACAGAGCTTTTAAGCTTATCCTAACCCCAGAATTGTTAAATTGACACACAAACTTTCGAATCCATTTCAAGTGGCAGCCATGTTGCCTACACCACCCTTACAAAGACGAGTTATTCTTCTTTTAACCTAGAGATAGGAGTATAGAAGTCTCCTTGACCTTCATACTTATTACCTCCTTGAGAAAATACCCCTGCTCACAATAGACAGGTAAATTCCTATGTCCATTAGCACAGCATATGACAATAAAACAATGTACAGATATTTTTAATTTTTAATTTAATAGTTGTCTCTCTTATGTAGCAGCTGTCTGGCACCTGCTGCTTTGCAAATATGATGTTTCCTTTCCTTCCTGTGTCTTTAATCTGTCAAAAACCCTGGAAACTTCTTCCTGCTCCCCACTGTAAAATCTTTGTCTTTGTACATCTAATTTCAAATAACTCTTTTCCTCTAGGAAATACTGGGGCAGAAATGGGCACTAGGGGTGTATAATTTATTTTGTCACCATGACATTGCTTCCTTGCTCTCAGAATGCTTGTTCCAGTATGGTGAGGGAATATTAGTTATCTAGAGAAAAGGTTTATCTAAAATAATATGGGAGAGTTGATAGACAAAATCACTATTGATAGTATTAAAGTTATTGCTGGTTTTATTTAATTCATTCATTTATTTGAACTATTTTGAAACAATTTCTTCTCCAGAATTAAGTACTGAGTGTTTCATTTTAAGATTGAGGCTTGTTGACTTGTGAACACATGGTTTTGCACCTAATAGAAATTGGTTGGAAGTTTTTGAACTTATATGACTTAGGTATTTTTTCTGTTGTTAAAGTATTACTTGATAATTACCTTGTAAAATTGCTGTAATTTCTGTCTTTAATTTTAGCATTTGTGTTTATTTAAGGTAGTTTTATATATATATATATTTTTTTAAATAACAGTATATTTTAATTTTTTCTTTAGCAAGTTGAAGTAGATGCACAACAGTGTATGCTTGAAATCTTGGATACTGCAGGAACGGTATGTAAAGCAATTCAGGCTTGCTTTACTTTATAAAGAAACGAGGTTTAATTTGGATCACAATTCTGGAGTTACAAGTTCTAGGGATTACATTGGTATGATGCCTTCTTTCAGACAGAGTCCAGAGACAGTGGAGAGCATCACATAGTAAGAGACAAGGAGCATGCATGTTTGCCTATCCCCCTGCTTAGAGAGCCATCAAGATTTAATCCAAATCACTTTTCAAAAGCCCTACCTCTGAATGTCTCACAATGGTCCTTAACGTCAACACATGAAACCTTGACATATACTCACATTGTATTTAACTAGATTTGTAGGTATCCAAAGATACAGGAAAAATTTATTCTGGGTGTATGGTATGCATTCAACTAATGTTTGAGTGCCTGGCATGTGCCAGATACTGTTCTTACCCCCAAATGCTCATAGGCTAGTGAGGAGAAGTGTGAGAAAATGTCAAGATACAGGTAAGCATTCTGAGAGCCCCTACATAACAAGAGTGTTATGAGCTGGTTATAAGTTGAGGATACATTAGGGTGCTCTACATTTGATGATATATTAAAAAGCTTCCTTTAGGTAGCTTTTGGAGACAGAATATTTCTGTTCCACTTGAATATTTATTGCTTACAGATCTTTAGTGTACTTTTAAATAAAAAAATACTTTCTTAAAAAATAACCAATTTTTCAAATAATAACTTGCCATAGACTAATTTTATGAAGTGTTATATAATGCTGCAATATTCTTCATTGAGCTAAAATTATAGACTTTGAAAATTATCACATTAACTATCAAAACATGCTTGTTTTTTAATGTTCCTTTCTTCATACTGTAGGAACAATTTACAGCAATGAGGGATTTGTACATGAAAAATGGACAAGGCTTTGCTTTAGTTTATTCCATCACAGCGCAGTCCACCTTTAATGATTTGCAAGACCTGAGAGAACAGATTCTTCGAGTTAAAGACACTGATGATGTAAGCTGATTTCCTAATAAATAACTTTTATTTCATACCCCTTATTATGATGTATCCAATTTTAAAGTTTACATTTAAACCCATTTAAAGTTCATATATTGGGGTTGAGGGATTTATAACTTTTTTTTAAGGCAAAAAAGTACCTTTACATGTTTTCCATATATATTATATGGAAAGTGAGAAATTCCTACTTTTTCCCTTATCTTAAAAATTAAATGTTTTATCATTCTAGTTTTATTCCATGCATTTTGTGGGGAGGTATGAGGAATGTGGGATGCAAATGTTACTAATAGACCACATGATCTTCTGATCCCATTTATAATAGATTTAAGAGCCTTTGAATCAAGAATTAGACATAAATGTATCCAGAGAAGGAGCATAATATAATTTTAAAAGGAAGGCAGCAAATATATTAATTTAGGTGGCCCTTCAGAGTGTACCATAATGGAGTTCAATCCTATAAGAAACCTCAAGGAGATTATTTTAATTCCTCATTATCTGTAGTAGTGATTCCCAAAATGGATCATGCATCTTAATTATCTGTTAGAATGGTTGAAACATAAATTGCTGGGCCCAACCATGAGAATTTGACTCGGAAGACCTGGAGTAGGGCCCCAAATCACGAATTTCCAACAAGTTTTCAGGTGGTATTAATGCTGCCGATCTGGGAACCACACTTTAAGAACTACTACACTGGGGCTGGAGCAGTGGCTCAGCGGTTATGGCGCTTGCTTGGCATGCGCAAGTACATGAGTTCAAACCCCAGCTCCACATACGTACATAGCGAAGTCTCAGAGCAAAGAAAGCCATGTGAAAAACTAAATAAAAGATTGATTCTCTTTGTCTCTCTCTCTCTCTCACTGTCCCCTCTTTCTTTAAAAAAAAAAAAAAAAGGAACTACTATACTACAGTTTAGTTATACCTAATATTGTGAGAGCTAAGACATATCCATGGTAAATGCTGCCATTTTCTGTACTTATAAAACAAGGGATTTGGGGGAGAGCACACTTTTTTCCCCCCGTCAGTTACATTAAACAAATATATTTTAAATGCCTAATAAACTCTTAATGAAAAGCTAAAATTGTTGGGGGGGGTTGTTTTTTGTCTCAATTTTTTTCCACAAAATACTTTAGAAAACTGATTTTTAAATGATTGATAGTAGTTTGGCAGAATAAGCATTATTTTTGCCTATAGTGTTATTTTAAGTTGATTAAACCTGCTGACTGTTTAATACCAGACTATATGAGACATTAAAAATTCTACTTTAGGAGCCTTCCAAATTAGTCCTTTTTGTGTTGTGCAATTAATCTGTAAATATTTGCTGAAGTAGTTGACACCTTATATTCCTACCAGCAGTATGTAAGAATTCCCGTCTGTTCCATATCCCTGGAAACAGTACAGTCACTCTTTTTCTTTATTTTCTTCTTTTTTTTCTTTCTGTCTTTCCTTTAGGGTAGTGAGGATTAAACCCAGGGGTGCTTAGCCACTGAGTGACATCCCCAGCCCATTTTTATTTTTCATTTTGAGACAAGGCCTCACTAAATTGCCAAGGGTCTGACTACGAGTTGCCAAGGCTGGTCTCGAACTTGATAGTCCTCCTTCCTCAGCCTCCGCTGTTGCTGGGATTACAGGCATGCACCACCAAGCTTGGCTCAAAATCTGCTTTTTTATTTTTGGGGATCAGGAGCTGAACCCAGGCCACCAACATGCAAGGAATGCACTCTTCCACTAAACCATACCCCAGCCCCTTACACATTTATAAATTTTTAAGTATATTGACTTTTCAGAGTAATAACCTTTGTACTTATTATTTAGAAGGTGTTTTATTGCCATAATTATTTGTAAATTCATTGATATACATTTTTCCCTCTTTTTAACTGTGTCATAGCTTGTTTTCTAAAATGTTCCTGTAAAGAGTTCTTAATGGTATCTACATTGCCTAGGTTATGTCCATTTTACCTAACATATGAGAGAGTTCTCATTCTTTCTGTTTACTTCCCTTTGGAGTTGACCTAAAAGTCAGTACTATTTCAGTCTTACAAATTAACATTGTTGAGGCTATCATATTTTAACTGTGAATTTTATTACATATTGTATCTGACATAGGAAAAGTAATCCTTAGGGTTGGCTCTTGGATTTCTTTTTATTTGAATATATATATTATACATAATTATTTTTTACCTTCACAAATGTCTTTTTAGGTTCCCATGATTCTGGTTGGTAATAAATGTGACTTGGAAGATGAAAGAGTTGTAGGAAAGGAACAAGGCCAAAATCTAGCAAGACAGTGGAACAACTGTGCATTCTTAGAATCTTCTGCAAAATCAAAAATAAATGTTAATGAGGTATGGTCATATATATTTAAGATAGTTTATTTGAAATATAGTTTTCAAAATTAATGGGGAAAATGTGTGTGTATTTATACAACCCAAAATTAGTGTACTCAGGGAGCTCTTATAGTCAGAAAAATTTTTGTGAATGTAAATAAGTAACAACTATTTCAGTCTATTAAATGTTTGTACAGTGAAATTTATCATGAAAGTGGAATGCCAGGCAAAAGATAGGGATGGAGAAGACAGATTAATTTATTGTGTCTGAAGGACGTTATATAAGGCTAAAAGTTCAAAAAGGCATTCTTGAGCTATGTATTTACTCTAAGGAATAAATTTTAAATGTGCTTCCCCCAGCCCCATCCCGAAATGAAATTGGCACTTAAAAGAATAGTTGGTTTTACTCCCATTCCTTAACTGAAAAAAAAATATTTGTTTCCTGGTGGCACATTTTCTATCCAGGGAAATAATCAATTTTTCATTTCACTTTTTCAATTTTGGGGGTTTTTAATATGTTTGCAGATCTTTTATGACCTAGTGCGGCAAATAAACAGAAAAACTCCAGTGCCTGGGAAGGCCCGCAAAAAGTCATCATGTCAGCTGCTTTAATATACTAAATGCATTGTAGCTCTGAGCCAGGTATGTTAATCTATCTTTTCTCTAATTTTTAATAACTCCATTAAGGACACTGTCAGGAATTCAAGTATAGATTTGGTTTTTATTCTAAAAAGTAGATGGTTATATTTTAAGATATTCATGAGTTAATTTGATGTTTTAATTAAAATAATTATTTCATTTGCTTATCAGAAATAAGGTATTCCATATAAGTGACTAGTCTAAATAAGTTCATTCAGGGGATAGAGTTATAGCTTAGTGGTTGATAACGTGCTGGCACCCGTGAGGCCCTGGGTTCAGAACCCAATACTACCTTAAAAAAAAAAAAAACTATCATTCAAATCAGTTAATTCAACGTATACTTATTTCCTGATAGGACAACACAGGTTGGTGCAGGCAGTATAGTGGTAAACAAGACCAACTATCTCCTTTGCCTCTTAATTGTATTAAGCTAATTAAGTATGGTGGAAGAGAGAAACCGTTGCAAAGTGGGATAAATGTGATGAGAGAAAAAAATCCAATGTAGTACTAACAATAAAAACCTCTGACATTATTTACTGTGTGCCCAGCACTCTTAGGATCCGCGTCTATGTATTAAATGAATTCTTACAACAGTCCTCTAGGGCAAGAACTGTTAACTATTTCCACATTACAAATTAGGGATCTGGACACCAAATGTGTCCAGTGTGTCACTAACTGCAAGTCTGCAGTTAGTGAATAGCAGAGCCAGAATTTGAAGAGAAGTCTGACTTCTGAGTCCATGCTCAGACATTATGCTATGATGGGTACTATGGGAGCATGTAATTGGGGCACCAAATCTGACTGATGTGCACAAGGATTTAGGAAAAGTCTGTCTAGAGTAGGAAACATTAAACTGAGATCTGAAGGACAAGTGGAAGTTAGGCATACTAGGATGACGAGTTCCCAGACAGTAAAAGGAATAAGCATAACCCAGAAATGTGGGCAGAGGATATCCGAGCATACAACATTTTTTATATATTTTGAAAACAATCATATTAAATAAGATCAATACTTGTAAAACAATTAGATTAGTTTCTGGCATATAGTAAACACTCAGACTATTAGCTGCTGCTTTTAAACCAATGAAAATGGCTTCCTATTCATTTATCATTAAGGCACTATTTCACTCTATTCTTATCCTTGGGAACTTTTTAACATTTGTGTCTCTGTTTCCTCCAGTGTTAAATGGGCTCATGGTATCTTTTTATTTTTAAGAGTTTTTGTCCCTACTTCCCCATTAAGTCCCTCTGTTTAGTGATAAGTTCTGTTATAATAATAATCTCTCATTACTGACCACATGCTCTTTCTTTGGTTTTTTTGTGTGTGTGTGTGTGTGTGTGTATGTGTTTTGTTTTGTTTTGTTTTAAGAAACAGGGACAGAGAGAAGCAATTTTTATTTAGTTTTTCATGTGACTTTTGTTGCTCTGACACTTTGTTGTGTACATGATGCTGGGGTTCAAATCTGCATCCTCACACATGCCAGCCAAGCGCTGTAACTACTGAGCCACCGCTCCAACCCCCACATGCTCATTCTTACTTGCAGCACATAAGTGCCTGAACTTACATGCTCCCATCTGTTCTTTCCAATTTGCTATTTTCAGTCTGGTAGATCATTGAGGCTTAAAATAAAGACCTAAGGTTCTAGATATTTGTGAAAATAATTTCAGCAGCCACATGTATATTAACAGCCCTCTGGAGCTTGTAGTAAGTCTGATCCCCATAAAAAGAGTTTTTAAAAAAACACTTATTTTAAGAGCCTAGACATATGTGTAGAAAGTCACCCACAGTAAACAAATATTTCAGACAGTTCAGATTTTACTTCTTTTACATTATAAATATTATTTTAAAACTTTAGTTTTCTAAACAGCTTGGGAGGCTAAGGCAAGAGGAACACAAGTTCAAAGCCAGCCTCAGCAATTTAGTGAAGTCCTCAGCAACTTAGCAAGACCCTGTCTCAAAATAAAAAAGGCTGGGGATGTAGCTCAGTAGTTAAGGACCCCAGAGTTCAATCACCAGTACCAAAAAAACAAAAAACCTTTAGTTTTTACTAAAGAAAAAAACTTAGTTATATGTAATTTTTTTTTTTTTAAGAAATAATTTTTATTTAGTTTTTCATGTGCCCTCCATGGCTCTGAGACTTGGTTGGGTATGTGGTGCTGGGGTTTGAACTCGCATACTTGTGCATGCCAGGCAAGCACCGTAACCACTGAGCCACCGCTCCAGCCCCTATATGTAATTTTTAATGTAACACCAACTTCTTTTGACATCTAAAAGTTGATAGAATATGTATTAATGTAGAATTTGGAAGTAATATAACTATCAACTATAAAGTGGTAAAAAAAATCATAAAATTCTAAAAAGATCAAATTCTAAAAAAGAGTCAGTGCTGTTGCAGCATGGGGCCACTTACTGTAGGAAACAGACACAGGTGTTAAATGTTGACTTTGAACCAGATTTTAGCTACTCTTATAAAAATAAGGAAGCAGAGCCTTTTCTGATACCAGAAGCCTGATTTTCAAGGGGGCAACAGAATAGACTTCTATCTTTTTGGAATGCAGAGATGAAAATATTTTTGCTATGAGTTGTGGTACATTGTCATTCATGTAATAATGGCGGGAGCAAGAACCTGTAATGTATTCGTTTCTAACACTTTTAAAATATTGTTTTACTGTTTCCTATGGATCTTTAGTGTACTGGGTTCAAGTAACTTTTTCTTTTTGACAGGTCTGAAGAACTGTTGCCCAATTCAACAGTGCCAGCATTCCAACTTTGTTAAACCTACCAACATCTTAAATGGACTTTCCTGTGGTGGTACCCTTTACAAGGCGGATGAAAGCTACTATATCAGTTTGCACATTCTAATCACTTTTCAGTATCACAAGAGAGATTTTTACTTATATAATAGTCCTAGAGTATGCAGCTGGTAAAACCAGAGGCCACATCCAGTATTACTGCTAAGAGACATTCTTCATCCACCAATGTTGTACATGTATGAAAATGGTGTACTGTATACTTTAACATGCCCCATACTTTGTATCGGAGAGTACAATAATGTAAATCCTGAAAGCACCACTATTTTAGCATAATAAAAGAAAGTCCAAAGAGCTCCTATATAGACTACTCCAGATAACTTTGCTTCTTTGATACTTGTAGCTTATTGTAATTTTTTTTAAATTCAAGGTCATTATCATTGTATTGTACAAAATAAGCGCTTTGATTAACACAGCTATATAGTTTTTTTAATTTTTCAAAAACCTGTGGAGACAGTGATCTTGTCTTTAAAATATAGTCCTTTCAGTATAATGTCTTAGATTAAAGACGTTGCCTTTAATATCTGTTGGGAAGGAAATGTCCAGACTTTTCAAATCTCCTTATTATGTGTTTCCTTTTTGTTTACATAGGGAACAATGTTTGTAGTTGTGTGTACAGTGGGGGTCTACAACAAGAAGTGTATATTTTCAAACAATTTTTTAATGATTTAACAATTTTTGTAAATCATTTTCAGGCTTCTGCAGCTGTAGATTCTCACTGTGAATCCCTTGCTTGCTCATGCATAAGTGTATTTGCAATACCAAATATACAGGTTTAGTATTTTTGCCTGTTAGTGATTGTTTCACATGTGTAACGTTTTGGTTGAGATGTTAAATGGTGGACGAGTACTGTGGATGTGAATGTGGGAAGTAATTTTAATCATGTGTAATTGGTCACAAGGCCTAATTTGCAGTAACTATTGCTGTTTTATTTAACAATGCCTTGTTGCTTTGTATGCATTAACGTTTGGGTGTAAAGATTGTGTGTCTATACAACAGGGAGCCACAGTATTTAAATTGACCAACCTAATGTTACAACTACTTTGAGGTGGCCAAATGTAAACTAAAAGCCTTAATTAAAGTGGTGCAATTTTGTATAACTTAGCATCAGTAGTTCAATAAATTTGGATTGCCATGCAAGGGCTTGCATTATAATTACTTGCCACTTGAATGTGTTTTGTGTAATGTTTTAACAGTGCTAGTAAATAAATATGGGTTTACCTTCTTTTTAAATGTAATAGGTGTTATTTTACGCATTATGGTTTCATAATTTAACATAGGTAAACCAGATTCATTAATTAATTCCAGAATAGTAAATGGAAGATGTCAGGGGGGTTTTCCCTAGCATTATTTGAAGATTCACATAACCACCTTTTGAACTTTTCCTTGAAACAATTTTGTACATCAAGGAGTATTACTTACGAACACATGCCTTTGAGTAATATTCAATAGATCTTTGGGGTAAAGGAGGAAGGATTGAACACATTTTGGTGGATGATGAACTAGATTTTTAAAATATAGAATGAAGTTATACTTAGAATATTGTCACAAAAATCTTTGAATGACTTAAGTACAACTTTGTTTTTAGAGATCTATCTTTGTCTGTCTTTGCTGTAAATCATTTTTTCTGTGAAATTTGTAAAGGCACTTTAAAATTTTTTCATATTATTTACCAACCACTGGAGCAATTGATTAGTTGCACCTTCTAACTTACAGGTGTATGCTAATTCCCTAAATACATAAATATCTGAATGGGACATTAAAGGCTTTCATTTTGAGAGACAGTCTTATATTTAACTCATAGAGTTCCATCTGTAGAAAGACCTAAAGAAAAAAAAAAGTGTTTTTGCAGAACTGTTTCATTTATAATCTTTAAAGGAGGGAAGTAGGCCCCCAAAAGTAGGACTATGGAACATTAAAATCAGTTTACTATGTTTTCTTATATCCATTGAGGGTGCCATAATTAATTCAATTATCATTAGTAAATATTGCCTATCAACTATATACCAGGTACAGTTCTAAGCTCTTCAGAACAGCTAAATATATATTCAGCAGATAAAACTTAATGTCAGGAAATTTTCTAGGCCTAGGCATACATCAGCCTCCAATGTCAAGTGAAACCCTGCACTCCTAGAGTTTATATTTTGTTGTGGGGTTTCTGAGCCTCAGTACTGTTGATGTTTTTGTGCTTAGATAATGTGGAAGTTATACTGTACATTTTAAGATTTTTTTTTTAACAGAGAGAAGGGACAGTGAGAGGGAGCGAGAGAAAATCAGTTTTATTTAGTTTTTCATGTGGCTTTTGTTGCTCCAACACTTAGTTGTGTATGTGGTGCTGAGGTGCGAACCTGGGTCCTTGCATATTCCAGGCAAACACCGCAACTGCTGTGCTCAAGCCCCTATTGTTAAGATTTTTAGTATCATCCCTTCTTTTTTTTTTTTTTTTTTCCCCTCAGGGCTGAGGACCGAACTCAGGGCCTTGCGCATGCTAGGCAAGCGCTCTGCCACTGAGCTAAATCCCCAACCCCTAGTATCATCCCTTCTGTCTGCCCACTCAATACCATTAACACCCAAGTTGTGACAACCAAAAAATTTCCTATACATTGTCAAGTGTCCTCCAGTTGCATGGAGGGAGGAGCAGAATCACTCCAGCTGAGAATTGATTTGGTGGGAAAAATACATTAGTTGCAGACATGTGTGAGGATTACAAAATGGACAGTTTAATGAATAAGAATATGGCCTCTGGCACCAGATTCCTTCCTGGTTTTCTAATCCAAGCTCTACTGTTTCCTAGCACCTGACCTTGATTAGGTGCCTTTGATTCTTCATCTGTTGAATGAGAATGAGAATAGCACTTACTTCATAAAACTTAAAGTGAATGCCAGTGCCATCCTCTAGGATGTATGATAAACATACTGTCATTTTTCATATGTTCAAAGATTTTTTTATCTTTCATAGGCAGTCAGTAACATTCTGATTTGTTCAAAAAGGCATAGAGAAAGTTAGTTTTATCTATTTGTGGTACTAGAGGTTGAACCCAGGGGCACTGTACCAATAAGCTGCATCCCCAGCCCTTTTTATTTTTAGACAGCTAAATTGCTGAGGCTGACCTCAAACTTGCAGTCCTGCTTCAGTCTCCCAAGTCACTGGGATTTAGAGGCATACACCACCAAGCCTGATCACTACCCCTTGGTCTTATTATAAACATCACTTAATCTGATTTTCTTTACAAGTGACATAGATGAGAATTATTCATATTCAGCATTTGGTTCAAAACGCAGCACTTTTTCTGAAAACTAACCACAGATCTTATAGGATTTTTTGTGAATAATGTATTCACAGAAGTCATAGGCAGAGATCAAAAGCCTTCCATGTTTTCATCAGCTGCCATTATTACCTATGCAGATTTCTGTTTATAGTGTTACAGTTTGTACCCCCAGTGAACATTAGTTTCAGAGGAGGAAGCTCTGTTACTGTCAGATTTTTTAAATGTGCGGTGCCCCAGGTTAGGGCAGAGGGAAGTAGCAAGAGGTAAATGATATAATAAACCTGGTCTCTGCTGGAATATTGTTTAATGAGTCACTGGTGGGAACGGACTGGTCATGTAAATGATCGAATCTTAAATAACTCTTATCTAATCATAGTTCATACTAAAATCAGTGACTAGTACTAAAAAATGTACTTTTTGTTTTAAAATGCAAGAACTTTTATTTATAGCTCCGACTATTGGATTTAGTTGTCTATTAACAGGCCAATGTTAATTCATTATTGATTCCCTGAGAAAATCAATCAGTAAAGGAGAACTTAAAAACAAGTATCTTTCATATTGGAAATGGAATGCAATCAGATGAGTATGACAGAGTGGGCTCTCTTCTGTACTAAATGGGAGTAATACAGCTAAAGCAACAGATTTTAGGCAGTGTGGTTAGTAAGCTGTGGTGAGAGGGGTTTGAACCCCAAGAAACTGCGGAGGAATAACCTGAGAACTGTTTCATGGCTTAGATGCAAGGGCTGAGGGAATGAATGATGTATCTGCTTATCGTAGCAGAACCAAGGGTTTAGCATCAATGAAGATAAAATAGAGAAGCTGGCAAGGGATTATTTTTACGTGCATAAGGAAAGAAGCTTTTGATAGGATGAGGTTTGTATTAAGTAAAATATTTGATTAGTATCGTATAGGTAGCCAAATTTGAATAGTTGTCTCTTGAAGTTATTGATATAACAGGAAGCATCTGAAATCATGAGTGTGAATGCAGTTATGTTCAAAAGAATAAGCTTAAAGGGGAAAAAATAAGAAACTGGCATAAGAAAACCTTGGATAGAATGGTTGCATTATAAAAGACTGCTATTACAAAGACAAGGGCAGAGAAGGCAAGTAGCTGTGCAGTAATTGAGAATTCTGCCTCTTTGGCACGGAGCCAACATACTGTTGTTCCTTTTTATTTGTCCTATGCTATAGGCCAGCAGTCATTTTCATTCTCTAGACATATCATAATTTCCGCCTCTCTTTGTATTTCTTGTGAGGAATTGGCTACTAATCTAAAGAGATGATAGGACAGTTTTTGTTGTTTTTTTTTTTTTTTTTTAAGAGAGAAGGACAGAGAGACAGAGAAAGAGAGAAACAACTTTATTTAGTTTTTCACATGGCTTTAGTTGCTCCAACACTTAGTTGTGTATGTGGTGCTGGGGTTTGAACCCAGGTCCTCGTGCTTGCCAGGCAAGTGCTGAAACCGCTGAGCCACCACTCCAGCCCCAATAGGACAGTTTTTAAATGCCATTCTCTCTAGTACCAGGTCTATATATATCCATGCAGCAACTAAGTCAGTTTCAGAGCCAGTGCTGGCAAACTATTTAGAATTCAGCTTCACCAAAGCCATAAGTCATCTCTCAAATACATGTCCTTGGAATGTGTTTCCAGCAACCCTCTTGGTAATGTAGACTTTTTTTCCCCCCAAAGGGGACTGAACCCAGAGATGGTTAACCACTGAGCCACATCCACAGCCCATTTTTTAGAGACAGTGTCTTGCTAAGTTGCTTAGGGCCTTGTTAAATTGCAGAGGCTGGCTTTGAACCTACAATCCACCTGTCTCAGCCTCCTGAGCCTCTGGGATTACAAGCACATGCCACCACACTGGGCTTATATTTCTTAAATGACGTTTTGTTACTTCACCCACAATGTTACATTTATTTCTTGTTAACCATATTCTCTCGTTGATATACTTCATGTTTGTTTTCTAGAAAGAAAATATATGGTCGTAAACAAAACGTATTGGTTTCCTAGAACTGCCCTAACAAATTTGATGATTTATTTTTTTAAGAGTTTTTTTTTGGGCTGGAGCGGTGGCTCGGCGGTTTCGGCGCTTGCTTGGCAAGCACGAGGACCCGGGTTCAAACCCCAGCACCACGTACACAACTAAGTGTTGGAGCAACGAAGGCCATGTGAAAAACTAAATAAAGTTGTTTCTCTCTTTCTCTGTCTCTCTCACTATCCCTCTCTCTTTAAAAAAAAAAAAAAGTTTTTTTTTCTTTTTAAGATAGAGGAGAGAGATCAATTTTATTTATTCATCTGATTTTTATTTCTCTGACACTTAGTTGTGTATGTGGTGCAGGGGTTCAAACCTGGGTCTTCATGCATACCAGGCAAGCACTTTAACCACTGAGCCACTGCTCCAGCCCCCAAATTTGATTAAAGTGGCAGGAGTATACTCAATTCAGGAGGCCAAAAGTCCCAAATCAGAACATCATAGCTGCCCTACCCCTAGAGGTTCTATGAGAAAATCATTCCTTGGCATTATACAATCTCACCCTTCATCTTCATATCTTTTCCTTATGTCTAATATTCTCTTCCTTTCTCTTATAAGGATGATGATGGCATTTGGAGCCTGCTGGGATTATCCAGGATAGTCTCAAGACCCTTACTCATATCTCCAAAGCCCTTCTTTTCAAACAATGGTAACCCAGTTTGGGCATTGGGACATGTACATAATCTTCGGGAGCCATTATCATCTTACCCACACAGTGTTTTACTAATTTAACAAATACCAACATGAGTCTACTCCAAGATAACCTAAAACATTTTGAGCTCAATCAGCAGAACTTGGGAGTCTGCTAGTGAGATCCTGAGCACCTGGCAAAGCCCTGGGGTTAAACTACTCTACAGGGATTTTTCTGAGGCAAGGATGAGGTGAGACTTCCATGAGTCCACAAGAGGTCCAGTCTGAGCTGGTTTCACAATTTCATAACCAGTATAACAGCCATGGAATACTGTTAATCATTGTCCTCCCCCAGAATTATCTTTCACTTGTGTTAGTATACAATCTCTCTGTCCAACATATTTCATATTTTCCAATTATTGCAGAAACTTACCCTTTCCCCAGATTTTGATTTAAGGAGCAATTTAATAGTAAGCTTTATTTGCTTTGCTTTTCATTTTTAAACATGTCCAGAGGTTTTTCCTGTCACTTCCCTCCTCTACTTTTAATCAGATATATATGATTTATATTACGAGAAAATAAATGTTTGAGACCAAATGATGGCATTTGTTTAACAAGATTTTTACGTCTGCACTGAATTGAATGGTTTATTTACTGTTTGGGTATCCTTTTTGTTTGGATGTTCTTTTGAGAGAAATGAAAAGACAAATGTTAAAAACTAATCTGGTTGGAATGGAGCAGATTGAGTATTTGAGGTAGTTATTAGTTTTGTGGGGAGGTTTACGTACAACCAGCATGAGGCCTGGAATTTCTACCTATGTAATTCTCAAAAGTAAATTTTGGCCCTTTTCAGAGAGTCCATTTATCCATGAATTGCTTTAAGTAATGGTGTAAAAAGATTGTAATCTTCTGTGTGGTTTGCATATTTAAGAGATCCCAGAAGCTGATTCAGTCATTTTGTATCAAAGCTATTATAGAAAAAGTTCTCATTTCATTCATTCTTTCTTTTGAATTTTCTGACTTCAGTAAAGCATGACTTAGATCATGTAAGATTGCAACTGGAGGCTTTATAGAGAGTATTGTATTAGACTAAGAAGTATTAATGCTTTCTGAAATATATTTTGTGCTCCTAGCTGAAGCAGAACCATATGGCAGTTAATATTTAGCAAACATTCATAATTTTTTGGAAACAAGGGAATATTATTAGCCACTATGATACTACCAATTTCAATTTCATTCTCTTAGTACATTTTGGAGAGAATGTCACCAAAGGAAGAAGTGGCACCATAACATTTCCTTCATCCACTCTGAGAGTATCCAGTGCAGGATACTCTCATGGTCAGGGCATTCTCACCTTGACAGGATGTGGCTAATGTCATGTGAAGTTAACAACTTGGTTGCTCTAGGCCCTTGTTCAAGGGAAAGTAAAGAAGACAGGTATCAGGGCTGGAGCAGTGGCTCAGCGATTTCGGTGCTTGCCTGGCAAACACGAGGACCCGGGTTCGAACCCCAGCACCACATACACAACTAAGTGTTGGAGCAACGAAAGCCATGTGGAAAACTAAAAATAAAGTTGTTTCTCTCTTTCTCTGTCTCTCTCACTGTCCTCCTCTCTCTTAAAAAAAAAAAAAAGATAGGTATCAGGATGACATCCAAACAAGATTGATATAGAATGTCAAGCATGTCAGCCCGGGAAAGTTAATACATTTTACTATGCTGCCTATACCATTCTTAAAAGTGCTCACTGTCCTTTTCCCCCAAGGCTTTTATAGGATGGGGTTTTTTTTCTTAGCTCAATTACTCCTAGAACTCAGAGGAGCAATGCAATTAGATACAGTTGACTGTTTTACTTCACTTTTAAAAAAATAAATAAATAAATTCCGGGAACCAAAAGATTTTTGTGACAGGTTAAAACCAAAATATACTTAATGTCTAGCCATAAACCTGGTTTGACTTAAGTTTTCCCTTCCAGAGGCTGATAGCCATAATAACCATCTGGAATCATCCTTAAATGTAGATTTCTGCTTTTCTCCATCCTATCAAGATAAGAGAATCACAAGTAGAAGTATTTTTTTTCTTTTTTTTAGAGAGGGATAGTGAGAAAGAGAATCAATTTTATTTAGCTTCTTATATGGCCTTCTTTGCTCCCACTCTTCCTCATGCACATAGTGCTGGGGTTCGAACCTGCGGGGACTCGCACATGCAAGGCAAGCACTGTAACCACTGAGCCACTGCTCTAACCCCACAAGTAGAAGTTTTAAAACGCTGTCACTTAGGCTTCCCAAAACCAATTTAAAAAGGGAAATGCTGAAAGAATAATAAAACCCAGCAAATAACAGCTTAATTGTTATTCTTGTCTTGATGTTTCCATGAAAGAAGCAATCCTAGATTGAAAAACTGATAGATGTTTTAGTTGAAATATCATTTCTTGGACATCCTAACATGTTTTACCCACTGCTCTGTATATTTCTCATGTGTCATTTAACCACAGTATGAGAGACTCTTCAGCGTCTCCTAATAGTGCATTAAATCAAAAGAATGACTGACAGAGACACTGGAAAATAAAAGTATTTCCAAATTATAAGTGAAAAGCTCAAAAAACTCGTTGAGGAACTAGGTAAGGTAGTTGGGTACAACATAAATATGCCAAAAATCCAAAGCTTTCTTCTGTATTCATGATAAGCACTTAGAAGTTGATATGGGCATAAAAGCACAGAGATGTAAACTCTAAGTGTCCTTTTCCTTTTAAGAGAGGGAGGGACAGTGAGAGAAAAAATCAATTTTATTTAGTTTTTCATGTGACTTTTCATTGCTCCAAGACTTGATTGTGTACGTGATGCTGGAGTTCGAACCCGCATCCTTGTGCATGCAGGCAAACACCATAACCGCTAAGCCAACTCCAAGACTTGATTGTGTACGTGGTGCTGGGGTTTGAATCTGTGTCCTCATGCATGCCCAGCAAGCGCTGTAACCGCTGAGCCACCGCTCCAGCCCCCATAAATGTCTTCAAGTATAAAGCTAGAGAGATATTAATAAAACTTCATTGAAGAACACATTATTGGAACAAATACTGAATTCTTGAAGGGAGTTATAAGTATATTAGCCTCCCCAAATTAATATGTTAATGTAATATTACAACTTAAATTTCGACTGGGTGAAGTTTTGAAAATGAAATGTTATCTTTTATTGAGCTCCATCCCCAGCCCTCTCTTTTATTTTCATTTTTTTGTTTTGAGACAGGATCTCCCTAAATTGCCAAGATGTTTGATATCCTGCTGCTTTAGCCTCCCAAGTCTCTAGGATTACAGGCATGCACCACCATGCCTAGAGAAATAAGTTATCTTAAAGTTCAAGTGAAAGAACTTAATTATTAACCACTTAAAGAAGTAGACTCTAGTATATAACACGTTAGTATGTGACACAAACATATTTCAATAGGAAAGAATGTCACTTGGTAAAATGCTGGTACAACTAGCTGTCTATCTAGAGAAAAACAGTGTAACCTCTATATATATCATGCAAAAAATACTTTCCAGATATATTTAATCTTTAAGCTATTAAGTAAAATTATAAAAATCTTAAAATCTAAGGGTTTGGAAGTATAGTCTATAGGTAAAGGAAACCTTACTAATTAAAAAGAAACTCCAGCTATTTAAATTAAGATATATATTTAATAATAAAGTATAATAAAGTAGATATATAAATTTAAAAGTTCATTAGCATAATATATTACAAAGTCTTACCTGAGGAAATAAAACAGATAAAAGATAAGCGGTTAATATCCACAAAATCGTTCTTAGAAGCTGGGAAGAAATAATCCAAAAGAAAAATAGATTGAGGCTATCACAAGGCAGTTCAGAAAAAGCAAATAGGCCCATAAACATTAAAGAAATGTTAATCAGAACACTTGAGAGCCTAATACATGGACAAAAATTACAGAGAAAGCTAGTCCCACAAGTTAGGTTAGAGGGCAAGATAGAGGTCATATATTGCTTGTGGAAGTGTGAATTGTAGAATATTTGGGTAAGCCAAAAACTGTAATATGCTATCTGCTAATATCTATTAAAATTCACAGTTTCTTTAACCCAGCAGTCCTACTCGATATCTTCACTAAAGAAATGAAATATGTACCAAGATTACTTATTGCCACACTGTAGAACAATAAATAGAATGAATTCCATCAATAGAAAAAATGAATAAATTCTGATTCATGCATACCATTAACTTTATGTGGTCATTAAAAATGAGTTGGATGATTAAAGTTTGGCTTGTAGGAAGTCCCCAAGATACTGAAACTGAACAAGGGAAAATACAGAGAAGGATGGGTGTGTGCACGTGTGTGTGTCTGTATTGTATGAATATATGAACCTGGAAAAGAGGGTGAGGGATACGTAGCAGGTTGTTATGAATTACCTGGCATGGTGATATAGGAAGAGAGATGAGGAAGTGAAGGGGGGGATCAAAGGTGGGAGAAGAAAAGCAAAGTACAACAGTAGGGAAAAAACAAACGCAGACATAGAAAGTCACCATTTTTGGTGACAGTAAAATACATTTTCTGGAATATAGATTTTTAAATGAGGACTGGAGCAGTGCCTCAGCAGTTATAGTGCTTGCCTGGCATGCACGAGGACACGAATTTGAACCCCAGCAATGGTGTAAACAATGTGGTATCAGAGCATTGGAAACCACATGAAAAACTAAATAAAAATCTTTCTCTCTCACTATCCCTTTCTTTAAAAAAAAAAAAAAAAAGTAGAGAACTATTTTATAAAAATAAAAGCTAAATGAATATATGCATAACATGTAAATATGTAGGGGGTAATGTGCAGTAATACAGAATTAATGTGCTAGTAGTAATATGGATAGCTTTTGAATTAATTTTTTCTTAACATTCTTATGCTATCCTTAAGTAAAAATAATTTGTTTCTAAAAAATACTGAAGTCATCATTATGATAACATTTAATCCAGAAAAAATAATTTAAAAAGCCAAAGGAGTTTAACTCTTTTATTACCTGAAATTCTATCATTTTACACAGTTGAAAAACTTGTTCGAGCTTGTGAAGGACAAAGCAGAAAGACTCCCCTAGGATAGTAAGCTTTTCCTAAAGATTAAACTCAGTCATTTTAAAATGCTAATAGGAAGCCAGGATGGATTTTGAAGCACAGATTTACCTAATGCCCTTTTGCAACACAGATTCAGGCATCCAAACAAGTTTCAAGGGCAATGCAATGTGCAGAACAGGTTTTGCGTAGCATTATATTGCACTCCCAATACTTAAACAGGCTATCATTTTATGCTTTTAAATGCACTTTTATATTTAGAAGCTGCATAGTTTGCTCTAATATGTCAATGTTTGTAGCTCAAAAAATATTTGAAAAGTCAGTTCCTGCTCTTAATTTATGAGCTAAATATAATACATTTTTATGAACTAAATATAATACATTTCTCAGTCATGTAAATAACATGTTTTGTGTATGTGGTGTTGGGGTTCTAACCCAGGTCCGAGAGCTTGCAAGGCAAGCAAGCATTCCATCCGCTGAGCTCCAGCCATATTTGTTGTTTTTAAAGAACAGATTCATGGCATCATGGATGCATGGTTTGTAATCTTAAACATTTTTTTTTTTTTTTTAGTGGTGGTGCTGGAAGTTGAACCCAGGACCTCTTGCATGCACTACAACACTGAGCTATGTTCCTAACCCCTCAGTGGTCATTTTCATAGATCCTCTAGAAGGTATTCACTCACAACTACACATGTGATAACTAATTGTCCACATTTTAAATTCTGTCATATGGTTTCTTTAAAAGTTATCATTCTTTTCCCTGTGTTTTTCACCGAGCCCCTGCCACTCCCCACCCCATCCCCACGTCGTTCTTCCTCACTAAGCAGCACAAGCCTCCCATCTTCATAGGAACTCCCAGGCTGGACAATGGTCTACATTAGGTGGAAGTGACCCTCCCCCAGATTCTGATGCAAACCCCAGAGAAGAGGAGACAACCCCTGTGATGTGTGAGGTTAAATTTCCTGTCCTCAAACCAAAAACCAGGCAGAATGAGGGCTTGGTTAGAACCAAGACCATAACAGAAAAAAACCTTGAAAGTGACTTTTTCCCACCTTTGTGAGGTAAGATTCGTGCTAGCTATCTTCTTTGCATAATAAAATCTAAATAACATAAATTGTGCTGTTTAGAGAAAAACAGCAAAACAGTGCTCTCACAACCACCCTAATAAATCACTCTTCAGAAATGTGAATGTGTGTTGGATTTACAGGATTTCTTTGCCAAACAGAGAAGTCATTTGAGAACAGGAAAGCGAAATGCTTTACTTGGCAATAATAGTTTTGCGGTTTAGCTGGAGAATGGCCTGTATCAACAGAGAATAATGATTTTAGTTTTCCAGTTGCTCCCAAGATCATTTCCACTATTGATGAGGCCTAAGATGTCTGCAAAGAAGAGTCATTGCAATTGATTTATTTGTCTGGCAAACCTTTGTCAGCAAATACACTGCCTTGATAATGTCACTTACTAAGCTTAAGACACCAGAAGCAAAGCCACAATGAAAAACCTATATTGACCTAACACTTAGTGTTAGAATTCCAAGAAGCAATAATACATTTATGATTTCATGCTTAAAATCTTTGTTTTTTTACATTTGCATATTATTTAATTTTTACTTAAATGCTTTAGCTGATACATAAATCATTAATAGTTGTACATATTAATGGAGTACCATGATGTTTCAATACACGTATACATTGTGTAGTGTTTAAATCAGGTTAAACATATCTATCAAGTACTTATCTGTTTTCATTTTTTTTTTTTATACCTGGTTTCTTAACAACACTGAGACACTCCCCACACTCCCCAGCCCTTTTTATTTTTTCATTTTGAGTTGCTTAGGGCTAAGTTGCTGAGACTGCCCTCAAACTTGCTATCTTCCTGCCTCAGCCTCCCAAGTCACTGGGAATTATAGGCATGTGCCACTGATTCGGGTTTTTGGGATGAGGCCGTATTCTCTGCTCCTGCTGGTGAATGGAGTCTGAGCTGCTACAGATTCCAGCAGCCAAAATAGCCTGCTTCTAGTGTTTGCAGCCATTTCCAGTTAAAACTGGGAATTTGGGCTGGCTGCAGGTGTCTGCAGCCGAAATAGTGTTAGCCCCTCTCCAGCTAAAACCTGGGTGTGGTGGAAATTCATCCCCGGAATTCGGCGCAAATCTTCTGGGTTCTTGTCTCATGAATCTGAAGAATAAAAATCCACGGACAATCATGGAAGGGGGAGTAAAAGGAATAGGATTTATGTAGGAAGAAGTGCAGAGACTCGGCAAGGTGGAGGGGCACCTGGAAGCAGGATGCCGTCAAATGGAGGTTAGGCCAGAGGTTATATTGATTTGGAGTATGAGCATAATTAACATTCATGCAAAGCAGGCATTGAGAAATGCACCTACAGCATTGGTTGAAACCTATGCAACGCAGGCATTGAAACTCAGTAGCAAAGTCATTGGTTAAAATCTATGCCAAACAGGTAGCAATTCTTTCCAAGTTCCCATGTGTGTCCACCCCCATTTCTTAGTTTTCCTGCCTCAGGGACAAAAGAGTTGCTCCCACAGGTGAGCCTCATGGTCATTTGCATATGAAGGCCCTGAGTATGCCCTGTCAATCACTCTCTACCTGCTAGCTCTTATATAGGGCCTTTTGTCCTGTCCTGACTACCTAGCCATTTTACTATCTCTCCTAAAACTGTCTTACCACCATACTCAACATGCAGTTCTCATTTCTTTGTGGTGAAAATTTACAAAATCCTTTTCTAAAGATTTTTAAAATATACATTATTTTTATCTATAGTCACCCTGCAATAAATAACCCACTAGAACTTCTTATTCCTAACTGTACAGATATCAACGTTTAAATCATACTTCAGTTTAAAAGTTTTATATTTCATCGTTTCTTCTTCAAATTGAACACAATTTGAAAGAATTAAAAGAAGATACAAAACAAATTATTCAACAGTTCTTCCTGCATTTAAGCACAAGATTGAGATAATAAAACCATCCTTTCATGTTGTGCAGATTATTGTGAAGTGTCTATAAATGATAAAATCAAAATGAACAGAAGTTAACGATCTGATTATACTTATGTGGATGCTCTTGCTAGAATGTTGAGGAATCGAATGTAATTGTATTGGTTGAAAATGATTCGTTCAATAAAAATTTATTGAATACTGTTAAGCATAGGCAGAAGTCCCAGACTTCTTGGAACTGAGTAAAATACCAAAAACTTCTTGAATATTTACTGTATGTTGTGCATTATATTAGCCAATGTTTATTGAGTCATCCTTATATGCCAACAGCATTCTAAGTGATGTATGTATGTTAACTCATTTAATGCTCATAGTAAATCTATGATGTGGGTACTACTATTTCTGTTATATAAGGCATGGAGAGATAATTTGTCCGAAGTTCCACTGAGTTAATGGGAGACCCAGGATGCAACTCAAGAAGTCTGTGTTCTGTACCACCTCCCAACTGCTATGTAAATATTATTTAAATGCCAGTGCAAATTTTTCAGGACAATATTCTTAATCTCTCAGTTTTATAGAAGATGAAACAAATGCAGAGAGAGAAAATAACTCACCAAAAGTGAAATGACGGTGTTCCTACTTTCTACACTACATTGCTTATCCGGGAAGACTAAACACGGAAGTGACAACCAGGTTCCACAATTAAACTCAGACTTCATTTCCTCTTAAAGCATTTTTCTTCAAACCACACATCTCCCCGCTCCAAAGAAGTCATGTCTGAAAAGACATAATGTACTCCACCAATAGCTTCCCACCGTGATTGCCCAACCACATCCTACACTAGAATCCCGTCAGTATCTCATTGAGTCCTTCTTTTAACCTTCCTCATGTACCTGAGTTCAAACAATACACCTGAAGGTTTGCGGGCACACGCAATTTATATTTCATGCTCAACTTTTTTCTTCCCCAGACTCATGAACATTTTTTCCTATATTTTTTGTTGCCTGATCTCTCTGGACAGGTTTCTCTAAAGAATACATTCACAGTTCTGTACTGTTTCAGACCAATGATGTTTAAGAAACAATATTGCCCTGTACAACAATATAAATGTATTTAATGCCACCAAACCACACACTTAAAAACGATTTGTGTGTGTGTGTGTGTAACCACAATTGTATGTGTATGTGTGTAACCACAATTGCAACCACAATTTTTGAACTGAATAAAAGTTGGTCTTCATAAAGAGGAAAAAAGAATAAAACATTGCCAAGCAAGCACTTATCTATTTGCAAGATGTAATAGTTTTTACTTCATAGTAGGTGATCCTAGCTACTCAGAAGTTTGAGACAGGAGCATAGCAAGTTCCAGGCCAGCCTGGGCAACTTAGAAACCCCTTGTCTCAAAAAGAATTTTTTAAAAGATCAGTGTTAGGAACTGGAGCAGTAGCTCACTGGTTGGAGAATTTGCCTGGCATGCGTGAGGACCCATGTTCAAACCCCAGCACCACATACACAAGTAAGTGTTGGGGAAACAGTGGCCAGATGAAAAAGTAAAATTGATTCTCTCTTTAAAAAAATAAAAATTAAATTAAAGATCAGTAGTAGATTTTATGACTTAACATGCACAAGGTCCTGGGATCAATCCCTAGCACGGTGAAAAAAAATTTTTTAAAGTTGAAATGGGGACATGCAGTTAAAATTATAAATTGTTTGTATGTATATATTATAAATTGTATGTATGTATGTCAGAAAAACAAAGACCAGATGAGAAAATAAAGTTTATTGTCTCTTTCTCTCTCTTTCTCTTTAAAATAAAAAAAAAAAATTGTGAAGGGATAATTAAAGAATTCCTCAGGACAATGTCCACTGAACTGTTTTATATGGAGACCAAAAGGAGATCTATCATATTTATATTTATCAATATATAGTATTAATAATTCTGTGCTCTTCAGACAGAAAAAAAAAAAGGATGGCTATTGGTTTCATTCAGTCTATGATCCTAACACGTCTATCACCATGTCCCAAGTCTTATGTTTCCATATTAACTGGTAATAATTATAAGACCAAAAGTTTTTTTTGAACATGTATAATATATTACTGGTACTATTCTGAGACCTTACACATATTAAATCTTCATGATATAGTACTATTATTACATTTCAAAAAAAAAAAACTGAGGCATATACTTATGCACCAAGTCATATAGCTACTAGAAAGTCTGAGTTTTTGTTTTGCTTTATTGCTCTGTGTGTGTGTGTATGTGTGTGTGTGTGTGATTGGAGACTGAATCCAGAACTTCATGCATTAGGCAAGGGCTCTGCTACTGTAGAGTTACACTTTTTTTTAATTGTGTGAAAATTATTATTCAGGCTGGTCTGAAACTTTCAATCCTGGGGCTGGAGTGGTGGCTCGGCGGTTACGGTGCTTGCCTGGCATGCTCAAGTACGTGAGTTCAAACCCCAGCACCCTCATACACAACGAAGTCTCGGAGCAACAAAAGGCTCAAGAAAAACTAAATAAAAATTGTTTCTCTCTTTCACACACTGTCCCTGTCTCTTAAAAAAAAGAAGAAAGAAACTTTCAATCCTCCTGCCTCATGTGCCTGAGTGTGGCATTACAGCCATTAGCCATCACCCAGGTTTAATAATCTAAATACTTGTTTTGGGTTTTTGGTACTGGGGATTGAACCCAGCAGTGGGGTGGGGTACAGTTTACCACAGAGATACATGCCCCACATCTTTTATTTGAGATGGGGTCTCCCTAAGTTCATTAGGGCCTTCCTAAATTGCCCAGGCTATTTGCCAACTTGCTATCCTCCTATCTCAGTATCCTAAACTGCAGGGATTGCAGGTGTGCACCACCACACTCGGCTACTTCTTTTTGTTTTATATAAGCTGATATGTATTCTACAAAGCCTTCCAACTACTGTTGTGCATAGCAAAAATATTTAAGCACCTATAACTCACTAAATTCACATCTGACTGGAACTCTTAATCAGTATCAAACTATTTGGATTTCAATTGGGGTGTGCTATGGAAATGTTACTTTAAATAAAACAAGTCATAATGGACTAGCAACATCAAGAAAATCAGATGTTGTATCAAACCTTTATCAACTTTGTCATAATCTTAATTTAGTTCATATTTAATGCAATTTTATATTGTTTTCAAGCATACAGAGATACATAATATGCCAATCTGCTTCCTTTGTTTAAACCAAAACAAACATTTCCAAATTTTTACAAACTCTCTAAACAACTGCAGAGACTGCAGTCTATGACATGAGCATTGGTTTATTCACCTTTTGCCTCTGCTTGGTAGCCAGGTGGCCAAAGAATGGGGAACTGTGGTAAATGTGGAATTTGAGGCACTGATAATGGAAAAATGATGCCAGACTGATAAAACAGATCCTGAGGCCCAGTCAAGTAGCTTAGAATTAAAATTGAGATCTGAAGGAAAAGGAAAGGTAAGTGATGATCAGATTTTCATTTTTACATCATTCTGTTAGCCGTATGAAGAAAAGAGTAGTCTTTGAACAGAGTGAAGAGATGACTTAGGACAAAGAAGCAGCAATGGAAATGGAAAACATAATTTTCCTTTTTTTTTTTTTTTAAGAGAAAGGGACAGTGAGAGAGAGAGTGAGGAAGAGAGTAGTTTTATTAGTTTTCCATGTGGCTTTTTTTGCTGTGAACCTTCATGGTGTACATGGTGCTGGGATTCAAGCCCATGTCCTTGCACATGTCAGGCAGGCGCCATTAACTGCTGAGCCACCACTCCAGCCCTGGAAAATACATTTCAGATTGGGTGACAAAGTAGATATAAAGATGAGAGGAGAATCATTCATTGACAATATAGAGACATATAGCACCAAAAAACCAAAGCAAACAAAAAAAAGGTCTCTGCCTTCCTGGGATTTCAGCCCTATTGAGATTAAATTCCACATATTTGGCCTAGGAAATTGAATATGGCCATTTGCCAAGGTAAAAAAATACAGGAGAGCCTGGCACAGTGGCACATGCCTGTAATCCCAGCTACTCAGGAAGCAGAGCCAGGAGGATCACATATTTAAGACCAGCCTCGGTAACTTAGTAAGACCCTGTCTCACCAAAAAAAAAAAGGAAAAAGAGCTGGGACGTAACTCAGGGGTAGAACAATTGTCTAGCTTGCACAGGCCCCTGGATTCAATCCTCAGTTACACCCCTGCACGCATGCATATACACAGACACACACAGAAGGTAGAGGTGTCCTTGAGTTATTTGGTGGGGATGGAGAGAAGAGGTGGACCTGAGTTTAGGTTTAGAGCTAGAACATGATAAGTTTCTCATGCCGTGTATTCACAAAGTGGATATATGTCCAGTAAGCCATTGGATGTATGAGTCTGGAATATGAAATCAAGGTATGGGATAGAGTACAGAAGGGGAATCTATTAGGAGATAATTGATAGTTTGAAGCCTGAGGATAGTGCAGAATTAAAGAAAAAGGGGCTTAAATTGGAACTGGGAAAAAGACCAATTATCATTTTAGGGAAGGGCAGATTTCTAGAGCCTGCTAAGACTAACCAAGAGGAGACAGGGAGAACTCATCTGAATTTCTTGAAAATGTCATTAGGGCTAGGGCTGTGGCTGAGCACTTGCCAAGCATGCCCAAGACCTTGGGTTTGATCCCCAGCAATACACACACACACACACACACACACACACACACGCATACACACAGAGTCTGAGGGGTGTTATTCTAGATTAAAATAGAATAAAGTGACATGACAACAAAATGCATGATCCTATACTGGGTCCTATATCTGAAGGGAGCAATTATATCCCAGGGAAATTTGCATTTGTAAATTGTTGTTATTTTTCAATATTAAATATTCTATTTATTCTATTGTGACTAGGTAAGAGAATGTCTTTTCCTTATCTTAGAAGTGTCAACAATATGTTGACACATAGTTGAAATCTTTAAAGATCTAATTGACTTGTATTAGAGATCCATGAATTGGACAGCATTTCATCTACACAATAAGGGGAGCCTTAAAAAAAATCTGTAAGGGTGTTTCAATGAATTGAGCACATGCTTACTTTATAGGAAGAAAGGGGCTAAATAAAGAAGGCAAAAATAAAGAAAGGTGGATTTGTCGGTTCAAAGTTACTTTTTTTGAGAGAGAGAGGGAGGGAGAGAATCAGTTTTGTCTATTTTTTCATCTGGCCTTTGTTTCTCCAACACTTAGTGGTGCATGTGGTGCTGGAGTTTGAACCCGGGTCCTCACATATGCCAGGTAAGTGCTCAAACCACTGAGCTACCTCTCCAGCTCAAACTTATTTTCTTTAACGGGCTAAAATAAAGGGGACATCCTTATTATGTTGCCTTAAGTAGACTGTCCCCTCTGTTTTTGTTTTATTTTGTACTGGGGAATGAACCCAGGGACATTTTACCACTGAATCACTTCCCCAGCTCTTTTTATTTTATTTTTTTCAGATAAGAGTCTTGCTAAGTTGCTGAGGCTGCTATTAATTTACGATCCTACTGCCTCACTCTTCTAAGCCAATGGGATTATAGGCATGCACTACCACTCCTGGCAGATTGGGCCCCTTCTGATTGATTGTTGTGAATCTTGATTTTTGGAAAACTTGCCTGTTTTAAAGTTCAGTTTGATTATGCGGCCCCTAGCATGAGTCACTCCATTCTGGTTTGGTCTGCTCTGTTGGGACTTAACACAGTAGCTCAAGCCAAAATAATGATGTACCATAAATTTTTTATTTAACAGGAGCTATTTGCTGAAGTATTTAGGAGTAAATGTCATAATAGATTATATCTGCGGGGGGGGGGGCTGTGTCACATGCCCATAATTCCTGCTGTTCAGGAAGCTGAGGCAGGAGATCACAAGTTCAAGGCCAGCCTGGGCAACTTAGTGAAATCCTGTCTCAAAATAAAAATTATAAAAGGGCTTGCTATATAGCTGAGTGGCAGAGTGCCCCTGGGTTCAATCCCCAGTATTGGGAGGAAAAATGTGTGTGTGTGTCTGTGTGTGTGTGTGTGAGAGAGAGAGAGAGAGAGGAGAGAGAAGGGTAGGGAAAAAGAGAGAAAGAGAGACTATTGGAGATAAAGAAGTGAAGGGTGTTTCAGGTCAGACAACTAAGGTTTGAGTGTTAATGGATTGACTTTCCCAGTTGTTAGCTCCAAAGGAGCTGTGCCTCTGCAGTCCTTCTCTCCGATTCTTAGCTAGTCCATGAGGTCTTGATATGCATCCAGTAAATTTCTCCTTTGCTTAATTTAGCCATGCAGAATGTGTTATTGCAGCCAGTGACCTTAAACATAAAGCTAGCATGCATACAATATACATACAGAATAGGTTTATTCTATGTAGTTTTTTTTTTAGAGAGAGAGAGAGAAAAATGGACAGTGAGAGAGAAAGAAAAAATTAATATTATTTATCTTTTCATGTGGCTTCCGTTGCTCCAACATTTCATTGTGTACATGGTGCTGGGGTTCAAATCTGCTTTCTTGCACATGCCAGGCAAGCACAGTACCTGCTGAGCTACTGCTCCAGCCCTTCCACGTAGTTTTAAAGTTATCAAATAAATACATCTTCAACTGTTTCAGAGAATTAATCCTTTGTCCCAAACTGCTTTTCTTTATTTTTATACCTTCTTGTCATCACTCCAAGTACATCATATAAATAAAACACATTGGAATTCAACGGCCAAGGGATAAATGGCCAGAACCTGAACCACTGGCTTATACTTTGAATAAATCTGCACGGCACTGACAAAACTCATTAGGATCACACTTCACTTCCCAGAAAAACAATTGCACTTTGTACAGGAAAATTAGGAAGTGAGGAAAATAAGAGTGCAACAAGGTGTGCCTCTTCAGGAAGGTTATTAAAAGGGCAGAAAATTGTTTGATGATTTACTATGCACAGTATCCGTTTGATAATTCATTTTGGATCTTCACAACAACTCTATGATAAAGGAATTATTTATCTCCATCCTTCATATGAAGAATCTGCACATGCAAAGTTGGGTTGAACCTAGGTCAAGTGCAAAGCTGTGTTTTTTCCAAAATGTCACATTGCCTGGTATGAAGAGGCCTTTCTGAGAACATTGTTTCCCAGAATTAGAGCAGAATGTAAATAAATGCATAAGGCAAAACATCACTGATTTTTTCTTTTCCCACTGGAATGAAGGGAAATACTGAAAAAGAAAAAGGTCCTTGCTAGACCAAAATCATAAAAAAAAAAAAAATTTCACAGAGGTGCTATCAATCAAATGTCTGAGACAGAAATTTGCTCAAAAGATGCTTTGAAAGGCATCAAAGAAGCTGTATGTATCAGAATAATACAGAAAGACGAACAGAACTGAGATACAAATGGCTAGGATGGCAAGTAATACAACTGGCAACTTCTATGTACCTGCAGCACCCAAATTGGCATTTTCAGGATTCAAAGTAATCAATAGCGTGAGGCCAAAGATCTGAAAAGTATTGCAGTTTCTTTGTTTTCACTAGATCTTCAGTGGCATATTTATTAAACTCAACTTCATTTAAATTATCTTGGTAACTCTTTGATTGCCAGATTTCTTGACAAATATGGCACCACCTGATTGTAGGATCTGATTTATGAGATCTTCACTATTGGAAACTTCTAGTGACTCTTCAAATGATCTTCTCCATGAGGTAGTATGAAAAAAAAAGTGCTTATTTTGTAGAAAGTGAAGCTGATACTATCAAAAGACAAAATAACAATAAATTCAGATTAAAGACCTTAATTGGCTTTGTGATTGCAAAATCAGGCAATATTCCATTCGGTAAAATGGATTAAGGGTTCCAGTGAGCTGAGCAGAAGAGGCTGGCATTACAGAGAGAAAAGAAGGGGGAAAAAAAGAACAAAAAACAGATGGATCATCCCAATTATTTTCCTTGTGTAAAAAAGACAGGGAGACAAAATAGAAAAATGACTGAACAAGAAAGACAAAGGGGTGGATCAGTGGTTCAGTGGTTTACTCAGAGGATGGGAGTTCAAACCCAGCACCATGTACACAACAGTGTCAAAGGAACGAAAGCCAAATGAAAAAGTAAATAGAATTGATTCTCTCTGTCTCACTCTATCCCTCTCTCTTAAAAAATAAAAGACAAAACATTAGAAAAATAACTGGTTAATATGTTACTTTTTTGGAAAGGATTAAAGCAGAGGGAACTTCATCGTCATGCAGATTGAAACTGGCATGTTTGGAAAACTTGCTTTTGTTTTTGTATCAAGAATTAAAAACCAGATTGAATTTAGGGGCTCTTTTTGGGCAACATATCCAGTCTTTTTTTTTTTTTTTATGTTGAGACAGTCTTGCTAAACTGACAAAGCTGGCTTTGAACTTGCTATCCTCCTGCCTCAGCCTCCTGAGTTGCTGGGATTTCAGGCCTGGGCCACAGCACCTGGGTCTGTCCTGATTTCTTTGAAGATTAAATCCTTTAGTTTTGGCATAATGAGATGAAACTTTAGTAAGAGGGACTGTTTTGATTAGTCTGGACTGCTGAAGCCCAATGCAGGAGCTTAGTTCAAAACAAAAGCATTCTACAATTTTTATTTAACAATTACACCAGGAAACTAGATCAACAGGTTTCTTAGATGAACTATTATTAGACTTCTATCATTATTTTTGTAATCTTGTCAGTTAATAAACTATCGCTGCTTTCAAACTGGAAAAAAAAAATGTTGACTGCTTCAGGGCCAGAATATATTTCTGCCTAGACAGCATTTTTAAATAGAGAATACCACCAGCTTCTACGCTTGCTTTTAGACGTTTTAAGATAGGCGATACTATTCTCAATGGGGAAAAAATATCAGATAACGGACAAACAGCAATTGTGGAAAACAATTTTTAAAACTGTACAGTGGGGTAACACGCAAGACAAACAGGGGTGAATGCTCTGAGACAGGGACTCCGGTGGTGTGGGACACGGCTCTCACGCCTAAACTCCAAGTACACGTTCTTTCTGCCGGAGAATACTGGGAAATGATGCGGACATTTTTCCAGACTATAAATACATCTCATGTTTCCCAATAGGACACCCCAAAACGTGAACCACGCCCACAAACGCCTGCCAGCAGTTATTACCGCCGAGCGTCCGGAAAAAATCCTGCCGGGCCCCGCCCTCGGCCCCGCCCCGGCCGAGCCGGCCCCGCCCCGAGCCGAGCCGCCTTGGTCCAGTCAGGCCTAGCTACGCCCAGTCACGCGCTGACAAACTTCGCGCATGCGCCCACCGGTCGGCTGCTGTAGGCGGAAGTCGCGCATGCGCCAGATGGGAACTTTGTTTCTTCTCTCGCCCCACCTTTTTCTCTGGGGCTGGCTTAGCTAGAGCATGTTTCCGGGTCGAAGGGTTTGCTTCCGGAGAGCGGGAAGGCTGAAACGCGGTGTCCAAGCTGGAACCAAGTTCGCAGGTGGAGAAGGCTGTAGCCATGGACAGGTCAGTCCTGCTGGTGGCGGCTGGGCCCAAAGCCTTGTTTCTTTTGCCTGTTGGGACGAAATAGGTGAAACCAGCCTTCCAGAGGAAGACGAATAGGTTCCGGGGGCGCTCACAGCACTCTTCCCGGGCCGCCTGGCTTGGATGCGGAAGGGATACGGATAAGGGTAATCCCCTGTTCTCCCACCGCCACTTTGTGCTGTGTTCGTTCCTTTCTTGCAGCAACATTGTTCATTCCTGACGTGGGCGGTTTTAAGTGGTGAGTGATCAGTCCGACATCACAAAGCCAGTCAGTGACAGTACTGGGATCTCAGCCGGGACTTTATGATTAGAAAGTGTGTGCCAGCATGAGATAATTGAGTGCTTCTGATTACCTGATAGTTATGCTAGTAGTCTCCAACAAAGATCCTTGCCTTGGGAGTTTATCGTGTAGCAGTGTAAATGAGAAATGTTTTGTACTGCACAGTGGGATAAGAAATGAAGCTATCAAGTTTCCTTGTCACAGGGAGGTATAGGAAAACCTCTCGAAGAAGGTAATTTTTTAGGTGTTTTTTGAATAATAATGGTATATTGTTAATACCCAAAATTAGAAGCGGGGCATTATTGCGTGTACGCCTGTAATCCCAGCTACTTGGGAAGCTGAGACAGGAGGACACAAATTGTAGGTCACTATGAGCAATTTAGCGAGGCCCTGTCTCAAAGAAAAAGGAATGGGAATGTGTTGCTCAGTGGTAGAGCTCTTGCCTAGCATATGTGAGTCCCCAAGTTTAATCCCCAGTAACCCCCTACCAAAAAAACCGATTTCTGCAATTAAGGAACTACTTGATCTAACAGGGTGAAAATATTTACTTTCATAAAGTGATTATTTAAATTGGTAGGGGGGGGGATTGAACCCAGGTTGGCCTTACCCTTGAGCCACATCCCCAAGCCTTTTTATATTTTATTTTGAGACTGGGTTGCTAAGTTGCTTAGGGCCTGCTATGTTGCTGAGACTTGCTTTGAACTGGCAATCCACCTGCCTCAGCCTCCCATTGCTGGAATTACAGGCATGTGCCACCACATCAGTCATGAAGCAGTTATTAAAACAAGGTTCTAATATGGATTCCAAGTGTTGAAATAGAACAAAGTGATATCCTAAGTGCTAGAAAGTCAAAGAAGTCTTTGTGTAGTTAAGACTATGAGGAATACACAGAATTTGGAGCCATGAGAGCATTCTTGGCAAAACGATCTAAGACTTTACTATTGGAGTGATCTTCATCTTGATTTACTCAGGGTCCTTTTTTCCAGTTGTGATGATAAAGTTTTTTGGAAAGACTATATTAAACGAACTTAATTATACTGTTTTAGGAGTGGCTTTGGAGAGATGTCAACCCCTGTGATCCGGGAGGCGGAGGTGACACGGACTGCTCGGAAGCAGAGCGCTCAGAAAAGAGCGTTAAGTATCCTTTGCATTTTAAGGATGAGTATACAGATTCCAGCATGTTTTGAATCAGTGTTGTATAATTTCTTATTATGAAAGGTATTAAACTTTAGCGGTAATACTGTAGAAGTTAAGTTTTGTTCACTCCAGATATTCAGTCAGTATAATGCTCTCTGAAATTCACTGAGATAAATGTTTGTTTCCCTGATTTAAGGATGTTCTATTTTACTGCTATCATGTTGTGGTTAGAATTTCTTTTTTAATTTGATATCTGGCTGAGAACTCTTAGATCAATGTATAGTTATCTAAGATTGACATCAGAATTTGAATGGCAAAGGAAATTACTTAATTCATTGCATAGAAAAGATGTTAGCAATAAAATACATGTTCTTAAAAATTGTGTTCATATATTTTGTGTGGTAAAACTATAGTTAATTGTAACTTTAATGATCTCTTTTCTACATGGTAAACTTTCCTTAACTCTTCGTAAAGTCCGGGTTTCCCAAGATGAAAGTATTGGAAATACTACACCAAGAAACCAGATTATACCACGAACTCCCAGCTCATTTCGACAGCCTTGTAAGATTGTTTTTGCTTTTAAAGCATTTAATAATAACAGTAGTTAAAATAGAAGCTAACATTTATTGTGCACGTAATAAATATTTGGTCATAATGAACAAGTCAGCACAAATAATCATTACAGTTATTTGTTGAACTCTTGCTATAGACAAGACACACTATTCTTTACATAAATCCACAGTAACTATGGCATAGATATTGTTATCTCAGTTTTACAAACCTAGAAGTGATAGAGAAGTAAATATGGGTATTAAGTTCCATTTATATAATTGAAATATTAATCTGTTTTCTCTAAAGCATGAGCCCACTATACTGAACTGCCTCAGTATACTTTATAATAAAGTTGGAATATGAAGGATCCTTTGACTGTGTTTTTCTTTTAAATGCAGTTACAGTATAATGAAAGCATCTCTATTATATAAATTTTTTCCTCATAGTCTTAGTATCAAAAGTTCAAATTTAGAAAAATAAGTTAAATCCTTATATATAGAAATGAACATATACTTTAAATATAGAATATTTAAAGTATTTTATTTGGCTAGAATCTAATTGAAAACTGAAAAGTTATTCTTTATTGGTTGTTTGGTTGCTTTGTTTTGATGATCAATACTCCTGTAACTTGGGGTCTTTTTACTAAACTCTTGTTTGTAGTTACTCCACCAAACCGAAACTTGAGGCATCCAGATATTTCCTGCATTCTTGGAACAGGAGGGAGGTCTCCTCGGCTTACACAGTCTTCAGGGTTCTTGGGAAATCTGTCCATGGTGTGTATAAATATAGGACTAACTGAGCCAATGGCATACTCTTATAGTCCCAAATACTCAGGAGGGCAAGTCAGGAGGATTGCTAGTTCCAGGCTATCCTTTGCAACTTAGACCCTGTCTGAAAATAAAAAATAAAAAGAGATGGGGATGTAGCTTAGTAATAGAGCTGGGTTCAGTCCCCAGTATTGCTGAAAGGTCCTTGCTTTTTATACCTGGCTTAACAGTATTTTTTAATGAAAATTAAAGTTGTATTCATCATAAAAGTAATACTAGGCTCTGTGGATTGGTATAGCTGGTTTTGGTTTTAGGCATTTGAAAATTTGAAACCTTAAAGGATCTTATGTCACAGGTGGAAACTGACAGCAGTGACAGTTAGATATGGATAAAATGTTTTAATCTGGCAGTTTGCTGACCAAATGAAATACATTTTGGAATTAATTACTGATGGTCATAAAAGCTGAATCCCATTTTGAAGCATGAAGCATAGAATGCCATGATATGATAAAGAATATCATAAGGAAGAAAGACTCTTTTCTACCTAAGGGATCTAACAATAGATAGCATCAAAATTGAATTAGAGAACTGTCAGCATCTGCTACTGAATTGCTTGTTTGTGTAAGGAAAACCCCATGCATATTTGGTTATAGACGTGATCTGGGTCATAAAACTATAGAAGGGAGAATTTGACTAAGTTTGGTTTTTCCACTCAAGGGGATAAAAGAAAATTTTGGAAAAATTAGATAAGATGGATGATTTTTAAAGAATCACAATGTTATAGTATTGAAAACAGCAGAAGAAATGTTATATAAACCATGATGCAAAATGGTTTCACCTGGGCATTAAAAGCAGCCTATAGGACTGGAGTTGTGGCTCAACGGTTATGCACTTGCCTGGCAAGCGGGTTCAAACCCAGCACCGCATACACAACAAAGTGTCAGCAATGAAGACCACTTGAAAAACTAAGTAAAATTGATTTCTCTCTCTCTTTCTCACTGTCCCTTTTTCTTTAAAACAAAACAAAACAACAAAAAACCCTGTAAAACATATTACTCTAGAAGGAGGAAACAGGGTTTTGTGGGTGTAGTAGAGTATGTGGCACATTTAGTTCCAAAAACAAGATAAAAATGCTTGTATCTTTGACCGTGCTTTATCAGGTACAGAATTTTTTTTCCTTTTTCTTTTTCTTTTTCTTTTTTTTTTGTGCTGGGGATTGGATCCAGGGGTACTTAACCAGTGTGTCACATCCCCAGCGCTTTTTATTTCTTATTTGGAGACAGGGTCTCACTAAGTTTCTGAGACTGGACTTGAACTTTCAGTCTTCCTGCCTAAGTTTCCTGAGCCACTGGAATTACAGGCATGTGCACTGTGCTTGGCCAGACACAGAGATTTTTTTATGCACACATGAAATTGTCTACGGTGCTTTCTGAAGAGTAGTTTTGCCTGGTAAACCTCTCCTTATCATAGTTTAAATCCATCTTTTTTTGGGGGGGTGGATACAAGGGACCAAATTCGGCCTCGTGTGATAGGCAAGCATTCTATCAATGAAATACAATGCCAGCACTAAATCCCCTTTAATATTTATTATAGTCTTGGGGCTGGGAATATAGCTCAGTGGAAGAGTGTGTGTTGAGCATGTGAAGGTCCTGGGTTTGTCCTCCCTGGCACTGCAAAAA
>PVKS010018024.1:0-40895 GCA_004027875.1 Aplodontia rufa
TTCCAAGCTCTTCTAGCCTTCATTGTTTGTTCTGAAAAATCCGTAGTGATTCGAATAGGTTTGCCTCTGAATGTGATTTGGGGCTTTACTCTAGCAGCTTTATCGAGTATAGGAAAGCTACTGATTTTGCTGAATTCATTTATGAGCTCTAAAAGTCTTCTGATAGAGTTTTATTTTGTGTGTTTGTGTGCCTTCTAGTTATAAGATCATATCACTGGCAAATAGAGATAGTTTAATTTCCTCTTTTCCTATTCTAATCCCTTTGATTTCCTTCTTGTCTGAAAGCTCTGGCGAGGGTTTAAGGACTATTGAATAAGAAGTATGAGAGTGGACAATCTTGTCTTGTTCCTCAGTTTAGTGGAATAGTGGCTGTGGATTTTCACAAATTGCTTTGATAAGATTAAAGTAAGTTCCTTTGATTCCTGTTTTTTCAAGAGTTTTGAGCATAAATGAGTGTTGGATTTTGTCAAAGGTCTTTATGCATCAATTGAGATGATCATATGTTTTTTTGTCTTTAATTCTAAGTGATGAATTACATTTATTAATTTGTGTATGTTCAACCAGGCTTGCATGCCTGGAATGAGGCTGACTTGATCATGATGTTTTATGTTATTGATGTGTTTTTGGATATGGTTTGCTAGGATTTTGTTAATGATTTTTGTGCTACATTCATTGGATACTGGTCTGTAGTTTCTTTTCTTTTCTTTCTTTCTTTTTTAAAGAGAGAGGGACAGTGAGAGAGAGAGTGAGAAAGAGAGAATCAATTTTATTTAGTTTCTCATGTGGCTTTCATTGCTCTGAGACTTCATTGTGTACATGGTGCTGGACTTTGAACCCGCATCCTCGTGCATGCCAGGCAAGCGCCGTAACCAGTGAGCCACCACTCCAGCCCCTGTAGTTTTTTTTCTTGATATGTCTTTGTTGGGTTTTGGTATCAGGTTTATGGTTGCCTCATAAAAAGTGTTTGGAGAGCTCATAAATTTCAATTTCATGGAAGAGCTTAATAAGGAGTGGTACTAATTTTTCTGTAAAGGTCTGGTAGAATCCATCAGTTCCTGGACTTCTCTTTTTTGGAAGGCCTTTAATTGCTGTTTCAATTTGGTACATGATATTGGTCTGTTGAGCTGCACAATATCCTCCTTTGTCAATTGGGAATGTTTTGTGGCTAAGTAATTGTCCATGTCCTTCAGATTCTCCAACTTGTTGGAGTATTGTTTTTCAAAGTAGTTTCTGATAGTCCTCTGGATTTCAGATGAAGTCAGTGGTGATGTCTACATTTTCAACTCTGATTTTGTTGATTTGATTCATTTCATTCTTTCTTTTGGTGAGATTGGCTAGAGGTGTGTTAATTTTATTTCTTTTTATTTTTTAAGAGAGATGGACAGTGAGAGAGAGAGAGAGAGATAGAGAAAGAATCAATTTTATTTAGTTTTTCATGTGGCTTTCATTGCTCCAAGACTTCATTGTGTATGTGGTGCTGGGTTTTGAACTTGTGTACCTGTGCATGCCAGGCAAGCACTGTAATTGCTGAGCCACCACTCCAGCCTTAGTTTTATTTTTTCAGAGAACCATCTCTTTGTTTCTTTGATTCTTTTTATTTTTTTTTTGTTGTTATCAAGTTCATTGATTTCTGTCCTGATATTGGTTATTTCATGTCTTCTAGATTTGTGATTAGATTGTTCTTCGTTTTGTAAAGATTTAAGATGGAGAATAAGTTTATTTATTGGACCTTCTCCTGATTTTTTTAAACTTTTTTTCTTTTCTTTTCTTTTTTTTTTTAAAGAGAAGGACAGTGAGAGAGAGAGAGAGAGAGAGAGAGAGAGAGAATAAATTTTTATTGAGTTTTTCACATGGCTTTCTTTGCTCTGACACTTAGTTGTATATGTGGGTGCTGGGGTTTGAACCAATGTACCTGCGCATGCTGGGCAAGTGCTATAACCACTGAGCCTCTGCTTGAGCCCCCTCTCCTGATTTTTTTTATTAGATAGATATGGAGTTACAATTGAGGGGGAATCATTATCAAACAATCAAGAACAAATGTATATTTACATAGTTATCCAAGGCTGATGCCATGTCATGGATGCCCCCCTTGGGTTCCCTGTAATTCTATGTTTCCCCCAGAAGACACCCTGAGTTAAATGGATATCTCATGGAGGTCAGATATCTCCCTCTGAGATGATTCCCCCATACTCCTACCCTCCAGCCTCCTAGATATCCTTCCTAATCCCTCCCTCAACCCTGTCCCCCACCCTATGCCTCCAGGTATTCTAGGCAATGGTTCCCCTGTTTTCATAAAAATTCATACAATTTGAGGTTATTATTAGTTTAGCCATCTAACATACTGTTTCCAGATGTAATCTAGCTTCCACAAATGAGAGAAAACATTCGGCTCTTGAGTCTCTGAGATGGGGATACTTCACTTAGCATAATTTTTTCCATCTCCATCCATTTGGCTGCAAAAGCCATAATAACGTTTTCTCTAATGGCCAAGTAGTATTCCATTGTATATATGTGCCAAAGTTTTTGAATCCACTCATCCAGTGCCCTCTCCTGATTTTTGATGAAGGCCCTCGGTGCTATGAATTTGCCTCTTTAGAGTACTTTCATAATGTCCCACATATTTTTATATGTTGTTTCTTCATTCTCAATAATTTCCAAGAATTTCTTGAGGTCTTTTCTCATTTTCTTTTTGGCTCATTGTTCATTTAAGTGGGTATAATTCAATCTCCATGTATTTACATACTTTCTGGTTTTTTTGTGGCTGTTAAAGTTTGGATCATACTGTTGTGGTCTGATAGGATACATGGGATTATATAAACATTTTCATATTTGCTAAGATTACCTTTGTGGACTAAGACATGATCTATTTTGGAGAAGGATCCATTTGCTGCTGAGAAGAAGGTAAACTCAGCCAATTTGAGATGGAATATTCTGTAGAGGTCTATTAGGTCCATTTGATTTATGAAGTTGTTTATTCTGGAAACTGATTTTTGATCTTTTGTTTTGATGATCTATATATTGGTGATAAAAGTTATTAAAGTCCCCCAGTACTATTGTGTTGAAATTGATAAATGCTTTAATGTCAAGGAACAATTTTTCAACATATTTGGGAGTTTATGAGTTTAATGTAAAAATGTAATCGATGGTTACATCATCCTGATATAGTATTTACTTACCTAAGATGTACTTGCCTTTTTGTCTCTTCTGACCAATTTTTTGATTGAAATGTACTTTTTCAGATGTAAGCATCATGACACCAGTTTTCTTTTTGGGGCAATAAGCATGATAGGTTTTCTTGCAAACTTTTATATTCAATCTGTGACAGTCTTTGGCTGAGATGTGAGTCTCATGTAAGCAGAATATTGTTGGATTTTATTTTTTTGATCCAGTCTGCTAATCTGTGTCTTCTGATTAGGGCATTAATTCCATTCATGTTCAGTGTTAGAATAGATATATGATTTTGGTTCCTTGGCATTGTGACCTTTGCTGTATTTTGTGACATCTTTGATATCTTTTAATGTATTATGCTTTTAATGGATTTCTTCTGATTGTGGGCTTTGTGAGTCATTTGCTTGTTTCTCTGTTTGAAGCTTGTCTTTGTGTATTCTCCGTAGAGCTGGTTTTGTGTTCATATATGTTGCTAATTTGTTCTTATTGTGGAAATTTATTTCCCCATCAAATTTGAAGCTGAGTTGTACCAGGTATAGCATTTTTGGCTAGCAATTCCTTTCTTTCAGTGCTAGAATAATTTTGTTCCCTGCTCTCTTCATCTTTATGATCTGATTTGAGAAATCCACTGATCCACTGTGATCCTTATTGGTTTTCCTCTGAATGTGACTTGGCATTTTTTCCTTACTGCTTTTAATATTTGATCCTTGTTTTCTCTATTATTAATTTAAAAAATGATGTCTGTAAGTGAGTTTTTCATTTGGTTAGGTCTATTTGTCCTATAAGCCTCTCAAATATGAAACCTGGGTCAATTCTGATATGGGGGAATTTTTTTTTATTATCTCATTGAGATGGTTCTTTAACTCTTCATTTGTTTTTCAATGTTCTCCCCTATCCCTATTACTCTCATGTTATTTCTTCTGATTTCATCCCATTCTTTTTGGAAATTCTGATCATAATCTAAGTTTTTTTCTTTTCTATCCTCCATGTGTTCAAGATTATTCAGTCTGTCTTCATTGTCCAATGTTCTTTCTTTGTGAGCTGAAGTTCTATTTTCTACTTTTAGTCTGATATTAGCATCTTCCATTGAGCTTTAAATTTGGTTGACTGTATTTTCAATTCTGTGAGCTCTGCTACAACTTTTAAAAATGTCTCTAATTCTTTATTAAAATGGTGCTTAAGCTCCTGTAGTTGCTCTCCAATTTTCTTCCATAAATTTTCTTTTCATTCTTTGATCATTTTAATAACCATATTGTTGTTACCTTTTTATAAGTTTTCATCCAGGACCCTATCCATAGATTTGTTGGCTGGGGAATTGTGGTTTTGAGGAGGAGAAGTGTTTCCCTGTTTTATCATTTTCATTGTCAAGGAGTGGGGCTAGAGATCTCTCTGATTATTTCACTTTTGAGTTTGTGATGGGTTCTGGGATTTTCATCTCTTTGCTTCTTTGGGCTGGGATACAATTTGGATAGTACAGTTCAACAGTTGGCTCCCCAACCTGTGACTTATTATTGACCTTTATGATTGCCAAAACCTCATGAGACTAGGAAAAAGAGTCAATAATGTGCATCCAATACATACAGTAGACAACATTAAACTCGTAACTAGGTTCCTTCTATCACTGTTACAATGTTAATTACCACTTATGAGAGTTGTAGAAGGGTTAGCATCTATCTTCAGGGGCAATGTTATCAAAAGTCAGTCTACAACCAGTTTAAAAGCAAACCACTATTTTGAAGTTTGGCATTCATAGCAGATTTCCCATACCTCCCTATTTAAGGAAAAATAGTCAATATAGTCTGCCAAAGAATACAATAAACAGTGTTGAATAGGTTATGGTGTTTCTTCTGTAGTTGTTGTACTGCTATATTTTACCTATGGAATGAATGGTGAGATTAGCAGTTATCTCCAATTGGTGTTAAGCTTACAGATACCTGAGAGCAAATGAGATGAGATCGGAAGGTAGAGAGCTACTTGTGATAATGGAGCAAGAACATAGAGAGTAGGATGCTGCAGAATCATCTAAAAATGATAAAAAGGTAATAGGTTTTGGCTGTTGCTAGAGAAAGGCAGCATGGTAGTAGCAGAGAAAGGAACTACTAGGGGGCTATACAGCATGAAAATAATGTGTGCTGGCTGGGAGCCCAGACCTTGGATGGTGTGGCAAGTATTGGGAAGGAAGAAGTAGGATGAAAAGGGAAGGGAATTGAGAGAAGAGGGCCCACTGTAACTACAACATACACACACACACACACACACACACACACACGAGTAAGAGAATATATATATATATATATATATATATATATATATATACACACATATATATGTGTATATATATAAAATCAAAATAAAAATAAATCCCAATATCAGATAGCAGTGGTTTCTGGCTGAAGTACAGTCTTGGAACTCCTTTTGCTGGTCACAATCAAAGTCTGACTGAATTTCTTGGGACTTTGCCCCTGGGTAATATGGTGCTATGGAGACATGGAGAAAGGGAGACAGGAGATACACCAGAGTCCTTGGAGAGGGAGAAGGTAGTATGAAGTGGGGTGGGGAGACCTTCACTCCCCCATTCCAAATCTCACTGGTTTAAATATCCTCTTGGCCACACCCACTCCTCCCATTCAGCTGAGGTCACCCTCTAGGAGATGGTAATGTGGGCAGATTTTACTCTCTCTGCTTAGAGAAGTCATTCACAGTGGCTGCCACACCTTCCCCCTGTGTTCAGTTGCGATACAGGATGCTAATCTCAATGCATTGTGGTGGATATGGAAAAGTCTGGTGGCTGACATATTGTAGGATTTGTGGATTTCCATAGGGTTTCTTATGGCTGGCTTCTCAGTGATCCCCTGTGACACTGCAGAGATTGGATCTCAGACTCAGAATGGCTTCTCCCAGGGAGTCCAATTCTGGTGCAGACTGATTCCTGCTCTGGAAGTGTCCCCAAATTACCATGTTTCCAAGCATTTCTGGATGAGCAGGATTAAATTCCAACAGTGATTGTGATCTTGTACTACTAACCAGCCTGTGGAAATCTTTGGTTGTTGTGGCCAACGATCAGGATCTTATAGTTGAGGAACCTTCTCCATGGCCATTTTCCTGGAAATTGCCAACTTATTTTGAAAGAATCATTAAATATTTGTAGAAAAATTAGCAACATGAAGGAAGGGGGTCAAGCTGCTTAAGCAGAGAAAATATCCTAAAATGACTCTACAATCAGAATCTATAAGGACAGAGGTTTGTTTTGTTGTTATTTCTATGTTAAAATTTTCTTTTTTCTCCTTCTGGATCCTCAGAAACCAGGATAAAACCTTGCATGTAATAAAGATTTATTCAGCTACATGTAAAATTTTTATGCTTGTAATATAAATCATCCACTTACTTTTGTGACAAAAGAAAAATTTAAAAGCTTGAATTATGGCAGGCAATGAGTTAACAACTTTGCTCTAAACCTTACAGCATCTCTACAAAGTAGGCATTATTAATTTATCTGTTTTAATGTTCACCAAACTAACAGAAAAATGATTCGTAATAGAAATTTTAGAAAATTTGAGAAAATATTTAGTGTGACTTGGAAAAATTTTCTAGAATGTATGAAAGCTATAAAAATAATTTAACAGGCATAAAGTTTAGGTTGGGAGGTTCAGGAAACTTTCATTAGAGGAAAGAGTATCTGGCTGTATATGGAGAAAATAAAAAGGTGATACAATAGAACAAGATTTATTTGAACTGAGGGTAGACATGATTCTCCAGGGTAAAATCACTGACTACATAGTAGGCTGAAATGTTAACATGATAAAAATCACTTGAATGGTTAGGGATAATTCTCAGAATGGGACAGATAAGACACAAAAATATGAATATCTTTGTTGTAGGCAGAAACTTAAAATGGTGTCTACAATTTCTTCCCCTTCATGTTCATAATTGGTAATATTCTGCACCTTGAGTGTGATGAATGCTTCAATTATTATAGATTAGCCATCATTTGGGGCTTTACTTGATGTGTAAGGTTCTGGCACAGACCCCTGCAGAGAGATTCTCCAGCCTGAAAAAGTGAAAGCTCATAGTCTTAATAACCATGAGGCACTGGATCCTATAACATCCATGAGCCTGAAGGTAACTCATGTTTATATCCTACTCCATGATTTTATCTGAGACCCTGAGACTTGGCTCAATTGTGTTCAGACTCATGATTATAGAAACTGTAAGATAATGAATTTCTGTTCATTTTAATTCATCAAATTTGTAATGGACCAATGAAAAGCTAGCAATTTTTGGTAACCTGGAGATGAGGTGTAACTTTAACAAATACCTAAAATGGGAGAGACTTTGGAGTAGAGTAATAGGTCAAGAAGAAATTTTAAATTAATCATTGTAATACACAAACAAAACTATATACACTTATGGTGTATAGAAAGATATTTTGAAGTATAAAATGAGCTAATTAACATATGCACTACATACAAGGAATGCTATGGAATATCTCCATTGGTTCATTGTGAGTAAAGTCTTGGTCCCCAGGATGACCCTACTGAGAGGTGATGAAGCTTTTGGGAGGTGGGGCCCAGTATAAGGTTTTTACATCATTGGAAACATGAGATATTTCGTATTTCTTTGGTAGTTCTTATGCAACCCTTTTGGTAACAGGAGCAAGCCTGGCCCCATCTACCTCTCTCTACTCCTGGTTTGAGATGTAATTGTTTGCCTGCTCCAACATGCATGCGCTCCTGCTGTTGCCCTTCACCGTTTGCCACAAGGCCCTCACCATTCAGAATGGAGCCAGGAGAATGGAGTCAATGTCAGTACCATGGATTTGGATAGCATCCTTTCTCCTTACAAAGTTTTATGTCTTGGGAATTTTATAGAAATACAAATTAATTAATGCAAGATGAATATAATAACTTCCTACTTCCTTTCCAGTTTGTATGCCCTGCCTCATTCCTTCCCTCCCTCCCTTCCTTTCTTTTTCTCCCTTTCTTTCTTTCTTTCTTTCTTCTCTTGTCTAATTGTTTTGGCTTGAACTTCCAGTACTAAGCTGAATAGAAGTGGCAAGAGTGGACATCGTCTTCTTCTTCCTGATCTTGAAAGAAAAACTTTTAACCATTGAATATAATGTTAGCTCTGGGTTTGTCACTTAGGGCCTTTATTCTGTTAAGATATCTTTTATATGAAAATGTTGAGTTTACTCATGAAAAGATGAAGAATTTTGTCATACACTTATTTTGACATACATTTGCAACTTTTGAGGTTACCATAAACTTTTTGTCCTTTGTCTTATTAATGGAGTATAACACATTTTTAGGTTTGTATATGTTGAACTGTGTTTGCTTTCCAGAGAGTGTTTCCATTTGATCATGATGAATTATCCTTTTTTGGTGATTTTGAATTCAGTTTGCTAGTATTTTGTTGATGATTTGTGCATCCATTTCATCAGGAATATTGGACTGTGACTTTTTTTTCTTATAATATCCATGTCTACCAAATGTACCAGGTTATTTTTTCAATTTTTTGGAAGAGTTTGACAGGAATTGTAGTTCTTTGATATTATTCACCAGTGAAGCCAATAGGTCCTGGACTTGTTAATTATGCTTCCTTCCATTTCACATTTTAGTTATTTGATTCTTTTTATCTTAGTGAATCTATTTAAAGATTTTTGAGTTTTGTTTATTTAAAAAAAATCAGCTGTTACGTTTGTTGCTGTATTCTATTTTTTCTAGTTTCTACTTTATTTATTTCTGATCTTATCTTAACTACTTCTTTCCTTCTGTTAAGCTTGATTTCATTAATTTTCTCACTCATTTCTAGAGGTATAATATTAGTTTATTTGGAATTTTTCTTTTTTGTTGGTATACAGATTTATTGCTGTAAACTTCCTTCTTTAAACTGCTTTTACTATATCATAAATTTGATATACTCTCTGTCAACTTTCTTTTTGTCTCAAGATACTTTCTAATTTCTTTTTGAAGTTCTTCATTGACACCTTGGTTGTTCAGGAGCATATTATTTAATTTTCATTTATTTGTGATTTTTTTCCCCGTAAAGTCCTTTTATTGACTCCTGAATTAATATCATGTGAGAAAAAATATTTGACTTTATGGCAACCTTCTTAAAATTTTTCCTCCTTTTGTAACTAATATGTAATCTATCCTAGAGAATTCTTTCATATACACTTGAGAAGAACTGTATTCTCTCTCCTGTTGTTGGATAAGAGTTTTAGGTATGTATCTGTTAGGACTATTTAGTTTTTTCAGGACTATTTAATCTTAATAACTCAAGTCCATGTTTCCTTATTGGTTTTCTATCTGGATATCTGTCCACTGGTGAAAATGGGGTATTGAAATCCACTACTGTTAGAATAGCTTTTCTCTCTCTCAGATCTCTTAATATTTGCTTTAAGTGGCCTTATTTTGGGCACATGTATATTTATAACTATTATATCCTTTTGATGAATTGATCCTTTTATCATTATTATATAATGACCTTCATTTTAAATAAGCTTCTGCCCATTCTCTCTATGCTCAATTTGGACACCCATAATGCATTGGTTGGTGATATCTCATAATTTCCACAGTCTTTCTTCACTCTTATTTCTTTCTGTTTTCTTTTCTTATCTCTGATGGGATAATATCAAATGACCTGCATTTGAACTTATTGATTACTTTCCATTTAATAGAATATGCTGTTGACGATCTTAATGGAATTTTTACATTCAGTGTTTTTATTATTTAGTTTCAGAATTTATACATGGATATTGGATTCATTGAGGTGTGCCTGTTGATTGGACCTCTTTAGTGGGGGTTGTAGCCTCAATCAGCAATGGCGGGCCTACAACCTATGTCTACAAGGGCCAGCTTCATGTGTGGGTCATGGAGCCTGGCCGTAATCTGGGTGTGGACTGTGCTTTGGTAGGCATGGAGCCTGAGTCTTCAGGGACTGGACTGGAACCTGGGACTATGGAAGCTTTTCTGTTACCTGGATGTATGGAGTCTGGTCTAGATTTTGGCCTGTTGAAGCCAGTTCATGCAACTCAGCCTGGAATCTGAGTTGTGGGGACTGGAGTGGAGGCTGGATGTCTCATAACTGGCCTGGGGACTATGTCTCTTGGTGATGTCCTAGAGCTTAGAGTCATAAGCCAGTTTGTCTCTAAAGTGGATCTAGATGCTGGGCTCTTGGATTTCGTCTTCGGTCTTGAGAATATGGGACCAATCTGGAACATGCATGCACAAGAGCAGTCCTGGAACCTGGTCTATGGGCAAAACTGGAACTGGGGTCTACTAGAATAGGCCATTATCCAGAATTTATTAGAGCACAGGGCCTAAAGGACTGGCTTGGCATTGGAGGGGCCTGAAGTCTGCTAGCCTAGTGCCTGATGCTTGGGATGACAACCTGGAGCTGGGGAAGGTCTATAACTAAGGTTGTAAGAGCTTTCCTTACACTAGACTACTACTAAGTCTTGAACTGGTCTTGAGTCTGAGTGTTCAGGGACCATATTATAGTCTGATGTCACACCTGCAGGTCTGGTGTTAGGTGGGCCTGGAACCACTCAATGTTGGAATTTTACTGTATCTAGATCTGAAGGTGCCAACTTGGCATTGGGATCTGCGAGTACTAATCTATGCTAGGGAAAGCCGTAAGCCTGCTTTAGGGCCTGCCTTAAGCCTGGTTTAATGATGGTTTGTGGATGATGGACTGGATTATAGGGCAATGAACACTAGGCCTGATGCTGGGTCAGACCTAGAAGCTGGGTCAAAATGGATGGGTCTGGATTCTGGGTTTGTGGTATTTCCCTGGTGCCTTAGGAATTAGTCTCTCCAGAACTATAATTTCTGTGTGTTGATCTGTAGTCTGAAGCATTCAGGTCTTGCATAGTGCAATAGGCACTCTGGAACCTGGGGCCAGTCTGGCAGTGGGGGAAGGACTAGAGTATTTCAGGTCTGGAGCCTCAGTCTGTGAGGTACAGACTGACACTGGGGTAGGTTAGGAGGCTTGGTCTGTGGGTGCTGGCTTAATGAATAGAGTTGCATGAACTGGTTTCAGCAGACCAAGCTTCATAACCTATCCAAGTGCTAGCAGGCTCAATCTTTTACTTTCAGGCTGTTGGGGTGGGAGGCTTCTCACTCTTTGAAAACATGACTGAAAACTTACCTCTTGTCTAATAGACTCATGTTCATTGCTAGGAGTACAATTGTACCGGTGAAATGCTTTGAGCAGAAAGTTAGTAGTTTAGAATTCTTTATAGTAAACAGAATCTATGGATTTACAAGATATACCTTCTGGCAATGTCACTAGAATTACTATCTGGTGCATATGATGGTGTTGTTTTACAATTTATATATTTTAGATTTGTGAGATCATCAGTGTGTCTGATTTAAGAACTCATTAATACCATGTGCCACCAGAGAATGCATACACAGTGTGGGAAAGAAGTACATGGGGTCAGGGGAGAAGGTTACAAATAGGATGTCTGTTCTTCCTATGCCTTTTGATTGCTTTTATCTGTGAAACTACTCCAAAGCTCAGGTAAGATCTCTGATTTGTCTGTCTCAAGTGCTAATTCCTTTGTATTAATTCCGAGGCTTCTTGGAACCTTTAGAAGACTACGTATATTCTACATTTCCAAGAAGAGAAAAGAATTTTCTCTAAAGTTACATAGCTATGTAATCTTTGATAAAGATATGTCTTCCTGAAAACATTTGGGACATCTCTAACATGGTTTAGTTCAGTATTTATCTTCCACCATAGATGAGTGGTAAAAGGGTTAAGCCTGATCTTACATATTCATTTTTAATGCCCATGAGGCAGAATATACTAAAACATTACATATATATGTATTTGTGAGATATATGTATATATGTATATATATATATCTCACATATACACACACACACACATACCTGAGTGCTGGACTATAAAAGTTAAAACAAAATCTTCACCTGCACTGGCAAAACCCCATAAATTTCAGATGTCTTCTAAGAGTAATAAATGAGCCTTTTGTAGGTTGGTCTTCAAAATTTATATCTGTTAATTCATAGGAAACTCCATACTTCTCCAGTAAAGTAATATATATGTGCTATATACATATATATGTTTTACCATGTATGAATGGCCCAGAAGTGTCTGGATAAACTATGTACATTTACCTGTTTAGTCATATGTATGTGTTGTTAAAAAATAAAAAGCCAAAAAGTAGTAGTTGACATGGTAAAAGTACATTTTTATCAGGGACTATCAAAATAGGGAAAAGGAGACGTTAGTATGTAAATAGGCTCAATTACAAATACAACATGGATAAATGGGACTTATAGCCAAGGGGTCTGCACTGGTAATAAGTGGACAGAAAATTACTAAAAGAAAATATCAGGGGTAAAGGGGAAGTAGTTTATTTGAATTGATGGCCTTATTTAAAGTTGCATTCATTTTCTACCATGACAAATTTAGCAACTTAAAACAATTCAACTTGATTATCTCACAGTTTGTCTGTGTCAGGAATCTAGGACCAGGTTAGCTTTGTTCAGGGTTGCACCAAGCTGAAATTAAGGTGTTGGACAGGCCTCAATCTCATCTGAGGCTTAAGGTCATCTTCCAAGCCAAGAGCTAGGTAAGGTTCCTGTTGAAATGTCCTATAGAGGTATGAAGTGAGAAGAAATAATATAAGGTCTTTAAAACCTGAGTCAAAAATGTACCACACTGATGTAAATTGTTAGTGACTGTAAAGTGGATATGGGTATAGGAACTTTGTACCATCTTTGCAACTTTTCTTAAAAACTTAAATTCCCTCATTTGTACAGGCTAGAACAAAACCCAGCTTTGGGTGAAAGGTCAAGCTCATGTACTAGACTCACCAAAGTCAAAGCAATCTAGGGGAATCATAGATACATACAGGGTAGGAGGGAATAGGAGGAAGGGAAGGGAGAGAGAGGGGTGATAGTGATCTAGGTGGGGAAATCAATAATGTAGCTTACTCTTTGCTCCCCTGAGAAGCTAAATAATATTTATGTAATCATTTAATTCTGCAAAAGTGCACAATTGTATATGTGTATATATAAACATTTATCTGTTATATGGGGGAATACAGAAAAAATAAATAAATTTGTATAGATGATAAAAAAGTAAAAACCCTGACTCAAGGATAGATTCATTCAGTTTTTTTTTTCTAAGAGAGAGGGAGGAAGAGGGAATCAATTATATTTAGTTTTGTGTTTGGCTTTCTTTGCTCAGACACTTCATTGTCTGTGGTGGTGCTTGGGTACGAACCCATGTCCTTGCACAAGCCAGGCAAGCACCGTAACTATGGAGCCACCATTCCAACCCCAACAAATTCATTCTTAAAGCACATACTTAAAAACACACGAATTCAAAGAGCCATACAACCTTCAATACAAGTGGGTCCTTGGGAGTTCCTTCTCTGTTCCTTAGGTAGCTATGGTGGGGTTTCCATGCTTGGGTGCAGGAAGAATGAAACCATGTTCATCAGGAAGGCCCCTACTCACTGTATCCTTTCAGTAAGGGAACCCACTGCCTAGAGCTCTGACTCCTCTGATCATTCTCTATGAGAAAGGAAAGTGAATCGACAGAAGTCAATTGCAACCTCATGATGTGCAGTTGACCAGAGCACCTGTGGGAGAAACCCAGCAGAGCAAACATGGTTGTTACTGCGCCCATCAGCCATTTCCTTCAGTGCCACAATTCTCTTCTCCCCTCCCAGTGGCAGTGAGGCCCGATGCCACTGCTGTGCCTATAAGAGTGAGACTACTGGAAACGGTGGAGGCTTGCAGGGGGGGGAATCCTCTTCCCCACATCCCCATCACAGGTAATGGGATGCGGCCTGACCGTCCAGAGCTCTGAGGAACTCCTGCATATCTCCTACCAGTGGGCGGATAAGACAGTGGGTCTGGCTGAGGCTGCTCGGGTCTTGCCTGGACCAACAAGGAGTTGTTGAAGTGGCTGCAGGAGGAAGTGGGTGAGCTAAGATAAGGGAAAGTGTGCACATCCACTGGAGATGGGGAGAGCTGGGTCCACAGTGCCCCAACAGAGGAGCCAGGGCCCCTCAAGGAGAGTCCCAGGGAAACATGCAAAACTCTGTCTGCCACGGAGGAGGAGAGTGACAACGTGGGAGCAGTGTGCAGGTGGCCATGGAGGAGCTGGCAGCTGGGGGCAGCCTCTGCAATGAGCCCTGGAGCTTTGGGCTTCCCAGCCTCTCAGAGAGACATGCAGTTCCCCAGGTGTCCCCTGGTGAGGGGGCCTCTCTGCTCATTCTGCTAATGAATGATTATGTGGCCTCTGAAGGTACAGTACAGTGAGTGCTGGTCCCAAACAACTTTCACTGGTCACACAGCTGGCTATCCAGCAGGCATCCTTAGAGTCAGGGCCAGAAAATTAAATGAGATTGCCACCACCCCACCTGGAGGACATGCTCAGTGCTGCTGCTGCTGCTGCCTTGGACAGTGACTTGGAAGAGTCAGGCCAGAGGAGCACTGGGGAGCTGAGGCACTTCCTAGGGATCACTGCTTCCCCATGCAGGACCAGAGAGAGTGGACAGAACTCCAAGTGAAATTGGATCTGGTACTCTCCAAACTGGTCTGCAATGTACAAAACCTCATCACCAATTACAAGCAATTCAGTGCATCTGAAGCATCAAGTTCTCTTGGAATATTTCAGTAGTGAAGTTCCTTCTGGAAAAGCTCAAGCAGGAGATGGTCACCAGTCCCCACAATTATACTATTTAGGAACTGAAAGGAGCCTGTGTGGCCTACTTCCTCACCCAGAGGAAGTTGTGTACTCAACTCCCTGAACCCCTTTAAAAGCTTGAAGGAAAAAGAGGAAAAGAAACTTTGATGTTGCCTATACAGGCTTTTTGCCAACAGATCCAGTATCACGAGGCATTTTGGATCTGAGGACTAACACCTGTAGAAAGATGTGATAGAAGATCTGATGTCTGATGAGAAGGACAGTCGTAATGAGCCAGGTGTCTGGGTGGCCTGCTCGCCCCATTTCTGGGCCCAACACCTCACAGAGCTCTGTTATCACCTGCATGCTAACTCTAAGCACAGCACCAAGTCCAACTAAGGATATGGGTCTCCCTCAGGCAGACTGCCTTCTGCTGAAGCCCAGCTCCTTTCACCAGAACTTTATAATCCTAATTTCCAAGAAGAGGAAGAGGAGGGAGGCAATGAGAATGGAAACATGTCTGCATCTTTTGACCATCCCCACTGTTAGAACGGCTGGGGGCAGGGCTTCAGTTAGCCCACACTTCACAGCATCATGGACCCTGGCTGGGGGTGTGGCTTCTGCCAAGACACTGAGGCCATGCCTGCTGGCTAAGGGGCAGGGCAAAGGGCAACTTCCCCGCAAAAATAACAGCCAATTGGGATGCTGGCGGACAAGCCCCAATGGATTGATTGACCCGCCAGCCAGTCTCTGAAGGACCAACCCCATCATGAACTTCCAGTTAGGCAGCAAAACCAGCTGACTGGCAAAGGTCCAACGCCATTTTCCCTGCCTGCCATTCTGGCCACCGCCAGTTCCCATGCCTGCCCTCATTGTGGCGGCGCAGGTGAAATTGGCCCGAGAGCCACAAATCCCAATAAACATCTCCTCATGAATTTACACCAGTATCATTATCCTTTTTTCTGATTTTATACCCACAAAACCCGATGTCCTGATTTGAACTCATTCACAGAAATAAAGGTGGAAAAGGATGAATGAAGTCTATAACCAAGAGCAATTCTGGCTTTTGCTGCTCTCCATATCCCAGAAATGGGCAGCCTTGAGTCTTCTCACCATAGTGAAATGCCCTTTGCAGTCTGAGAAAGAAAATTTGCCTTTTTTTTTTTCTGAATATAGTCTCTGCTGGAAGTGGAAGCTGGAAGCTCTGGGGGTGAAAGAACTTATCTAGAAGGGGAAAACCTCCCTCAGTTTGTGGCAAGCCAGACAGTGCTTATTCCTAAGCATAAACAGTGCCTTGGAGAAGTGTGCCATGAGAAAAGGATGGGTCTAAGGGCATGAAGCCTTCCTGATGGGTGTTCCCATCTCTGAGTCATTTCTGCTTATTTTCCCCAAGGCTCCTGGGAAGCAGCCCTGGTTGTACCTTTTGCTTCTACTGTAGAACAGGACCAGTCCAGGGTAATACTGCCACCTGGTGGGAGGCTTCAGTAATGGGCTTGATTCTTCTGAGCAAAAGAACATGGGCTCCATCACTATTTGAGGATTGGGATCTAGATATAATTATTGTTTATTGGATTATATAAGGAATGTTTTATTATTCCCATCTTACACATGAGGAAATTAAAGCTGAAAGAGTTCCTATATCTCACTGGCAAAAAAAGAGCATACTTAAAGAAAAAAGTATACCTCCCCCAGGAAGAATGTAGGATATACACTTATCAATAAATTCTTTGTTGTTGTCACTAACAATAAAAACAGTATTTACCATGTCAGCACCCTAAAATAGGACCCAGACAAGAACCTCTTCTGGTATTGGAAACCTCACAAGTAGTACATTCTAGAAAATGATGGTTTGTGATTCTTGATCCCCATTCTGTCCACTTAGCAGTTATCTCATTTAAAAGAAAATATAATATTTAATTGTATTCTAACAATCTGGGAAGGATTTGTATGTCACCCACTTTTCACCTCCAGCTTCTGACCCTCTTTCCCGAACCCGATGTAGCAGCTTGGTTTTGTAGCCACCAGGCAGGATGCCCATGGCTATAGTGAAGTTGTGCATTGAAATAAGGGGTTGGAAGGGCGAATCCCTCATTCTCAGGGTTGGTCGGACCCTGGTGCTGTCACTGACGCTCTGTAGTTCCACTCAGCTCACCTCAGATGCACGTTTCTTGGTCCTGCCCAGGGCTTCACTGATGCACAAGGTCAAGATGGAAGGGACAGAGGGAAACTGGGAAACCATAGTTCAAATGTAAGAAAAACAGTACAGGGTAAAAAAAAAATTTGCTGTAGTGGCTATGTGTGGAGTAAATCTGCAGCTATTTATTTTACTGCTTGTAACTTTTTTCCTTATTTAGAATAAGCTTTGCAATAGAAATGATCTTTTAAAAGGATATATTTTTATTGAAAAACATAATAAACTCATGACTGGTGCTATAGTTTGTTTGCATTTTAATGTCTCCAAAGTGTCCACGTGTCAAAGGCTTGGTCCCTCAAGTGGCTCTATGGGGGAAACTTTAGGAGGTGGGGCCCAGTGAGAGTTCTTTAGGTTACGGGGGCATGGTTTTGAAAGGAGCTGTGGGACCCAGCTTCCCATTGACTCTCATTTTTGCTGTATGGCCATGAGATAGTTTTACTCCCCTTGCTATGATGTGCTGCCTTGCCAAAGGCATAAAACAATGAGTCAACCGGATCATAGAATAGAAACTCCAGAACTGTGAACCAAAATAGACCTTCTGCTTTTATAAGTTGATCATCTCAGGTATTTTATTACAGTGGCAGAAAGTTTACTACACAGCTAGCATTCCATTTCTGAAGAAAGCAGATTATAAACACGACATTTGTAAAAAATATAAATAACAGTCCTATCCAGCAATTTGTATAAAATATTTATTATAGTCCTATACAGCACAGGTGCAACAATGACATCATTGACAGAAGACACACATTTCCTGAAGAAATGTTAGCATCTACTTGGAAATTTGAGAGTTATTTAAGGAACTATACCTGTGAGCAGACTAAAGCATGAAGATATGGAAGGTACATTTACATATTGCACTGTGAAAAATACTTCTCATTTATCATGGTTGGCTATTTTTCTGAATCATTTTTGTTCATTTTAGATTCCAAAAGTTTGTACATACTTGAAAAATTAAGTGATAACTGTTAGAATGTTGGTTGTACTGTCACAAAGAGAATTTTGCACATTGATAAGTAATGTCATGTTGATGTCATGATATGCTTCAAGCAAAAGAAGTCAATGTAATAGTAGATTGCTTTCATTCTGTGTCATGGAATCAAGGTAAAACTCATTTCCTGTGAATGGTGACACTCCTGATGTTATTTTGAGTGCTTTGTGTATTTATATCTATAAAACATCATGGTATTAACAATTTTTTAAATCAAAGAAATCCATAGAACAAAAGTGTTTATAAATGGTTTTGGTACAAAATGTGAATGTGGCCTTATCCAAATAATTAGTGATATTGTTTCAAATAAAATGCAAGCTTTAGTTGTCAAATTTGAAAATATTTTTCTATATGCACTTGATCCATATTCTATTTTTTATTCGGATGTTTTGGGTTTTGTATCAAAAAATGAAATGACCTTTTTTAGAAGCAATGCAGCATCTTGACTTACTTTAAACTTAGTCTAGCAGTATTATCAATGGAAAAAACAATGGTTCTGCTTGTTAGATTTTTTAAATTAAACTCTTTGAAAGAAGATAAAAATATGATACAGTGAACACATTTGTGCTGTAGTTTTTTTCACATTTCAATATGATATGTTTGGGTATAATCCATTTAGTTTAATTTTCTCTAAACTTAACCAACACTTCAGCCTTTATTTTGAAAATAGAAAAGGAATGGTTTTCAATTAAAATTTGGCAATTTAAAAAGAAGGTGATATTGCAGATATTTAAAGTACACAAATAATAGCCAAAAAACATAAGTATGAAGAATAAATTCTAAACTGTAGAAATTTACTGAAAACAAAATTTAAGACTGTGTTGAGAATAATATATTTTTCAGAAAGATACTATGACATGATTACTAGAATGAATGTATATAATGATTCCATTTGTTATTTTTAATAATCAAAATAACAGCTGCAAATTTTTACCTTGATATATATACATAGCTTATTTTATAATTAACTTTATTCTGAAAATAATTTTTGAACAAAATATTCAATATATGAGTATACCAAAGTCAGTTTTGCATTATTAAATAAATATTTTATATGATACACAATTTTGATTAATGAATGCTCCTTTACTTCTCAAGCAATCAGAACCATACAACAAATTAGGAAGTCACTCTTCTCATAGTGAATACTTTCTTGCTAATGTCATTGAGATCCAGGATTACATTGTGCATTTTCTTCAAATATTCCCATAAAATGTAATATATAGACACTAATTCTCTGTTTTTTATTTAATGCATTATAGTAATACATAAGAGTAGTGTTCATTTTGACATAATTACACATGCATGGAATATAATTTGTTCCATTCCATTCTCTAGTGCTGTCTTTTTCTTTTCCATCCTCTCTTCTTCTGTTCCCCTTCCTGTGATGTGTTCCCCATCCCTCCACCTTCCTTCTCTGTTCTCCTACTCAAATCCACTCTATCTCTTCTATTTTTATGTGATCTAGTCCCCATATTTTGGCCTTATTTCGCTCTCACTTCCACACGTGAGAGAATACATTCGACCCTTTACATTCTGAGTCTGGCTTTTTTCACTGAGCATGATGTTCTCCAGTCCTATGCATTTACCAGAAAATGGCATACATAAATAATTATTCCATTTTCAAGACTTACACTTTGTCTTCAAGGACTAAGAATCTGTCTTATGTTTGGTCTAATCTATTAATGATGTTTTCAACTGAATTTTTGTTTGATTTATTGAGTTTTTCATTCCCAGAATTTCCACTATTTTTTTTCCAGAATAACTATCTTTTTATTGAACTGATCTTACACTTCCTATATTTCCCCTCATAGGTCATTCCTTAAGTCTTCTTTTGTTTACTGAATATTTAAACTGTGAACTTTCTCAATTCTTTCTGTGACGTGTCCTCCACTGTGGTGTTCATTAGATTAGTTGTGGAAGTGTTGTGGTTTGCTTGGGGGTGGTTTTCCTCTTGCTTTTTTATAATTTTTTTATGTCTGCCCATCTCCTGGAATGATTATCTCTTCTAGTTTTATGAAAGGGTCTATTTATTTAACTTTTTTTCTCTTAAATGCAAATATCCAAATATTGATACTACCGCTCAACATGTGCTCTGTGCTATGTCCCACTTTGAGAGAAGATACTAAAAACTATTAATTGAAATCACTTCAGAGCAAATCCATGTACTAAACAACTTAAGGATAAAAAAGATTTTTGAAAATGTCCTACATAGTTCCTTTCATTCAGATATAACATTGCTATGATGCTCATGAAATATTTAAAAAATAATTATTAAAGACATACAATTATTACTGTACTCTAAAGAGGTTATAAATGTGATAAGAGAAAAATGCACAAAGCTAAAAAGGAAAGAGTAGAAGGGGAGTAGTACAAACTAAGAGAAAAAAGAAAGAAATAGAGATGTGGATGTGAGGCAGGAGCAGGTAACGCAAGAGGGAAGAGACTAAGAAAGTATAAACCTGAGCTAAGATAGCGAAGAATGATTACAGTTAATGCCTTAAAACATTAGAAGAAATGCAATCAGAAGGATTGAAAGTCAATATTAAATAAGGTCTTATCTATCAATTCAATACAAAAAGTAGTAAGATCAAATGATATTAGAGGTGCTTTTGATAATCTGCCAAGAAGGGGTGATTTCTTATTGAATATTCCTGATTTGCATTTCATGAGGATTAAGTACCATTAGAAGACACTGTTCACTCCTTGGCTTTACTTTTTAAGTTTCCTTGTGTGTGCAGTTATTGATTACACCAACTCATCTCTGATAAAATTCTTGGATGCTCTTCTGATCTTTGTTGTGCCCAGGTAACAACTAGTTTTTTGTTGGGCCAGAGGAATGGTTCCTCACTTTCTGTGACTTAACAATCAAGCTATTTCTTATTTAGGGGATACAATCTTCCATGTCCTCCTGAGGAAAAGCTGTGTGTATCTAGCACCATCAAATCCAGTGTGGTCTCCCTTGTTTAAATTTCAGAGAGTGTATGTGTGGTGGTTTAAGGTAGAAGTATTATATTCTGCTTGATGTGGTACTTGATGAGAGGCTGTAGGGTTGCTGCCCGCTGTGAAGTGCACAGGTGGATGGACTTGTATCTGGGCACACTTGCCGGTGGCTGATGTACATGGGATGCTCCTCTGTGAGTGCCTTTGTGCTGCTGTGTGTGCATGAGTTTCTCTGCTGTCTGCTTGGGGTTATCCTCAAGAATTGCCATCTGCGAGAGAATTGAGTTAACTGGCAACTCTGAGATTCATAGCTATTGACCTTCCTCAAGGTACTGGGCCACAGAGCTACCTCCTTGATTGCTACTTGCTAAGGTTTTCTTGCCAGCTAGTGTTTATTAGCTAAGAGGGCTGAGTCTGCATGACTGGAGGGGGCTGTGACTGCTGGCTGTTTCTGTTGAGGGTGGGGATCTAGGGTGCAGGGATCAGGGATGTTGCTGACTACTGTGGGATGCTGAGCACTCATTCCCCTCAGCAAGGGCTTCTTTATAGTGGTATAGAGTTTGGTGGCTGTATGCAACTGTGGGGCCTACGAATGTAGGCTCTCTGTGGGCAATCAGCAGCACAAAAGCCTCCACCCTGAGTAATGAGATCATTGGAATACTGTTTCAAGATTGGTGTATATTGTCAGTTAGACCACCTACATCTGAGTTCCTGTGTCAGGCACTTGGGAATTGCTGTTTGCCTGCCCCCCTCCCTTGGGGCATCTTTGTAGAGATGCTATCTAAACAACTGTGAAGCCTATGGGTGCAGGTTCTCCAAGTGCAGTCTGTGCCCTGGAAACCTCCACTCTGGGTGCTGCAGATCACTGGGGTTTACCTATCACCATCATTGGGATAGGGTGCCAGCCTATCTTAACTTGAGCTCCTGCAGAGGCTATGTAGAGCAATGGATGGGGTTCAAACTTTATCTGCTTCACCATCTCTCAATGAATATAGTTGATACTGTAATATTTCTCAAGATACCATCTATTTTAAAAAGAAATATAAGGAAACCAGATTGGATTCCAGAAGTCCAGGTTCCAGAAGCAAGTTTGACACTAAGTTATATTATCTATAGTTTAACATAATCACATCCCTGATCTTCGTTTTTGTTTTGTTACCAGTAAAAATTTTAGCTTACACTTACTGAAAAAAAAATCTCCAGTGGTTTTCAGCATATTAAATGTAAGCCAACAAACGAGATTATACAATCATTTTGAGAAAGCATGATTTGTCCATTGCTATAATAATGTCTGTACTCTCTTTGCTTCCCACAGTTGTCCAATTTTTAGAAATTACGATTCAAATTCATATTTTAATTCTCTTTAATAAAGTTCCCATTGTTAGAGTTTGGGGCTTGGATTGGGGTAGTAGGGGTGTATAGACAAGACAACATTTTGAAAATGGTGATGCTAGTAGAAGATTTCCTGCTTTTCTCCTGGTTTGAGGTTTTCTGAGGCTTTATTCCATGTACTAGTCTTCTTTGAGAGTTCTTTAGAGCTCTTGGCCATGTTTCTTCTGAGGACTTGTGATTCATAATTTTTATATGTAAATTTCTTATGATAATTAACATTCAGATTCTATGCATTTATAATATAATGGTGGCTAATTTACTTGTGCCCTTAAAAGAAACACAGGTCTCAGTGCTCAGACAATACTCAAATTAGGAATGCTTAAATTATAAATGCATTGCTTATGTGATTAGGAGGTAGGGTGCTTTTAGATATAAACTTGTCCTCTGTGAAAAATCACAATATCTGAGATGGTGATGACTTACAATGATGTCATTTTCTGGGACAAGAATTACTTTAAAGACATATGAATCCTTCTCCTTTCTCACCATCCACCTGATGGGTTTAACTGCCAGTAAGTTCTGACTTGGTCAGTCTGATTTCAGGCCAGGAGTCTCCTCTTGCAATTACCTGGGAAGTGATCACAATCTAAGTGAAATATGGACCAGATTTTGAAAACTGCCACTCAACATTTTAATCAGGCTGAAATATTGCCCCTTGCTGTGGAAACTATATTCTAAGATTGATACTGAAAACTGATAAGATAGAAAAGATTCTTACTTGCTCTTCTGTTTAAAACAGTTAATTCAAACAAAAAAATTTACATCATTACCCATCTATTGGCTAATGATTGCCTATATATCTCCCTTTTCTACTCTTCTTTGGAGACTCATTTGCTGACCACATTGGGGTAAATTTTAAAAGATATTTTTCTGATATTTTGGTTATTGATCCTTCAGTGAGTCTCTTATCAACAAATAAAGGAGTAAGTATTCATAGTTATCATTTTCTTTTAATAAGCTGGGCTTCAGAGACTGAGAAATAATGCATACATTAAAGGGAAATAAGTTACAAAGCTAAAGTGGTAGGAATGTAGAAGGAAAATAATGTTTTGCTTTATTTTGTTTTCTGGTTCTGTTTGCTTTAGTCTATAACATATAAATATGCAACCATTAATAGGGTTAAAATATGGTTTTAAAAATGATGCACTACTGTATTAGTTTTTTCCCACATGGTGCAAGGAAGAGGATGCTGGAGTAAGTACTGTGGTCAAATTCTGTGACCTGTATAGAATAATCATCTCCCTAAACCTAGGTTTCCTCCTGTGCATTGAATGCTTTTCTTGTATAAAGAAAAATTAAAATAAAACTGTGAAATTTGCAGTACAAGATACAGCTGTACTTTTAAAAAAAATAAAATGAACTTCTTGTTGCAGTTAAGATAAGAGAAAGAGAAGAAGAATAGAAAAATTAAAAAAGATAAGAGGGAGAGAGAATGTGTGTGAGAGAGTGAAGAATGTCCCTTATTAAGGGGTTTTATACTCATAAATTCAAAAAGTTTTACCATTTGGAGGATATCGATGTATTCAATTATGAATAACGTAAGTTGGTGCTTATTTTGACCCTCTTAAACAGATGCCACATTTTACCACTTGGCTTCAATGAACTGAAACACATTTATAAACTTATAGTTTTTTATAGGTTGTTAGTATTTTGTTCCACTATTTCTGAGAAGCTAGAAATAACTGCTGGCAGAGAAAATGTGCAAAGATTTACTACGCTCTTCCAGAATTGTCTAGGTAGGTGAGGTGAGATCAAGATGGTAAAAGGCTCAGGAGGGTAAAGTAGAAACTATCAAATTTTCCAAGTGCAGTTTCAAGTTGATTTGCCAAAAACTCATGGAAAAGACAAAGGTTTCTTTTCTATGTCCTTTTGTTAATGTGCTTAGTCTTCCCTTGCTTTGCTAGGGTTCTGGCCCAAGCTAAAATACCACAATAAACAAGGAACACATGTAAGAATGCCGTATTCTCCTGGACAAAAACAACTACTGCAGCAGAGATCAATAAATGTGACTACAAAGCAGGTCAGGACTAAATCTGTGAACTTTCCATTTTTAGAATTTTATCTTCATAGTCTTCAATCTGTCTCTAATGCACTGCTGGGTGTTGGGTTTCTTTATGGTCATTGTTCTTTAAGGAATGGCACCTGAACTACAAGATTAACAAGACATATTTTTGAAAAAAAAAGTTAAAGATTCAGCCTGTCAAATGATTTAAATTCTCTTTCCTTTAATCTAAGTAATATAGCAAGTGAATAAGAAAGAAATGATACGGATGAAGAAGGGTCAAATTTCCAAAAACATCAGTAATATTGGTGATCAAGGGTCAGGTAATGATGAGAGCAAAATAAACTGAGATTATGTAGGAATATGGGGTGCTTACTTCTATTTACTTTAATGTTTTCAAGGCAGATGTGTTCTAGTGTATACAGAGTCCAGGGTGCAGGACCACAGAGGCAGCAGAGGACCAATATGGCTTGTTGGTGAAGAGCTGCGGTGATAACAGGTTAAGAATTTGAGAAACAAGGGTGTAACACGGAGATGCTGACTGCAGCTAGAATAATAGATAATCATGAAGAAATGATGTGCTCCATTAGTTCCAGAAAATTTTTTTAGTTATTTAGAAAGACAGAAGATGAAAATGTGTAGAGTCTGCAAACCTGACTCATCTTTTATTTCTCTCTGCCTCCCTATCTTTGACAATTATAACTGTCAATCTTTTCATCAGGAAAACAAGTCCTTTTCTCCTTCCACTTCATGTGTGCTGGTCTTATAATTTGTTTCAGTGGATGTACAAAATGTAGTGGAAATGATGGTGTGTCTGTTTGGAGCCTAGGCTGCAAAAACCTTGAATGCTTCCACTGACTCTTGTAGTAATTCTTTCCGGCCATTTTGAGGATCAGTCCAGGCTAGTCTGCTGGAGGATGAAAGCATATGGAACAGAAATAAGCTGTCTCTATTTGGATCATCCTTATCTAGCTATCCATCAGTGAACTTGTGAGCAAGACTGATTCCTGTTGAGACCAGAAGGATAACCCAGAAGAACATTCCCAATTGCTGACCTGAAGAATTATTACTTGACCAAATGTGTTAAAAGAAATAAAGTTTTTAAAAATATTTTTTATTAAGAAATTATTTGATGAACAATCAAAAATATATATATTTATATTCTGAAAATTAGATTTATCCCCTAGAACCCCCCCAATTTTCCACCCTTATCCCCCCTCTCCTCCTCCCTCCTTCCCAATACATCTTTACAAATGCCTTAGGTTGTGTGTCAATGCACCTTTTTTGGGTTTAATACATGAGAGTTGACCACCTTTCACAGTGGCCAGGGTCTATCTCTAGCTTCCATAGAGTGAAGGCATTCAACCCTTGGTTCTCTGGGTTAGACTGACTTCACTCAGCATGATTTCTTCCATAGCCATCCATTTACCTTCAAAGGATGCAATATCATTGTTTATAATTGCTGAGTAGAACTCCATGGTATATATGTACCACAGTTTTTAGATCCATTTATCCAGTGAAGGACATCTGGGTTGTTTCCATAATTTAGCTATTGTAAATTAAGGTGCTATGAACATAGATTTTGCTGTGTTGCTATAATGTGCTGATTCTAAATCCCCTGGAAAAATACCCAGGAGAGGAATAGCAGGTTCGTATGGTGGGCTCATCCCTAGTTTTTTGAGGATTCTCCACACTGCTTTCCAGAGGGGCTGTACCAGTCTGCAGTTCCACCCACAGTGTGCTAGTGTGCCTATCTCTCCACAACCCCTCCAGCATCTATTATTGTTTATTTTTTCATTTTTGGCAATCTGACTGGCGTGAATTGAAATCTTAATGTAGTTCTCATTTGTATTACTCTGATTACTAGTGATTTAGAGCACTTTCTCATGCATTCATTGCCTTGATCAATCTCCTGTGTTGAGAAGTTTCTATTTAGCTCTTTGGCCCATTGATTGATTGGGTTGGTAGAGTTTTTGAGGTTGAAATTTTTGAGGATTTTGTAGATTCTGGATATGAGACCTCAGTCAGAAGAATCACAGGCCACGATTTTCTCCAATTCTGTAGGAAGCTTCATGACAATTTTGATTAAGAAATAAAGTTTTTTTAAAGAGAGAAGGATAGTGTGTGTGAGAGAGAGACAGAGAGAATCAAATTTTTATTGCGTTTTTCACATGGCTTTAATTGCGCTGATACTTAATTGTGTACGTGGGTGCTGGGGTTTGAACCCATGTACTTGTGCATGCCAGGCAAGCACTGTAACTGCTGAGCCACCTCTCCAGCCCCAAAAATAAAGTTTTCAGGCAAATTCCTATGCAGAAAAAATCTAAGAAATACAGAAATTATAATAAAGTATAGAAAGAAAAGTGATGGAATGTTCTGAATCTCAAAGAGGCAGCATCTTTTTAATAAAGGCACAGATCCCTAGGTTAGGGCTAAAAAAGTACTTGCAATAAATAGGCATTAAGATGTTTTATGTCATTTTCTCCTTTTCTTAGTCCATTTTGTGTTGCTATTACAGAGTACCACGGGTTAGGTAATCTGTAATGGAAAGAAATTGTTTGACTCACGGTTCTGGAGGTTGAGAAGAGCAGGACTGAGAAGAGCAGGATCGAGGGACTGCCTCTGTGAGGGCCTTCTTGCTGCATCAAGACAGGGAAGAAGACATGACAATGATAGGGAGCAACAGAGAAAGACAGGGTTGGATTCACCTTTCAAAGAAAACAATTTCCACAATCAGGAGCACACTTCCTTCAGAATAGCAATAATCTATTCATGAAAGCAGAGCCTTCGTTATCTAATTCCATGTTAAAAATCCCACCTCTCCACGCTGTTGCACTGAGGATTATGTTTCAAACACATGAACTTTGGGGAACATGCTCAAGCCATAGCTCTGCCTTTCATATCTGGGACTCTAGATGAGAATTTGTGATAAATAATAATTAATATGCTATATAGATTTTGGGAACTCCAAAACACATTGAACAATATAATCACTCATTAAAAATTAAAATAGTTATATATTTTGAAACATTATTAGAATGAAATTACTGCAAAAGGAAACTTTTTATAAGACATAGCTCTTCTTATTCCCTCCGGTGGCCCCTTTAGCGAGCAGTACCAGAACGGAGGGTCAGAAGAGAACCACGAGCAGTTCCTGAAGGCCCTTCAGAACGCTGTTACCACCTTGGTCAACCGTATGAAGAGCAACCACGTGCGAGGCCGCAGCATCACCAATGACTCAGCCGTGCTCTCGCTCTTTTTTTTTTTTTTTTGAAATACATTTTATTGTGGCTGTTCTGCGTGGAGAGCACAGCTGGTGAGAGACTGGAAGAGCTATTCTTCATCTGAATAGGTCTCTCTTTTGTGCAGAAATAATTTTTATTCTACTGTTCCTGATAGGCTGAACTTAATGACCATCTGATCTTGATTAAATTTCCTAGATGATTCATTTCTTATTGATTGCCCTATTCTAGTACTGCTGTTCAAAGGATAATGCCATATAATATATTCTTCTCATATATCATTCCCTATAAACATTTGAAATGTGATCTTAAACTCAAACTTTATGAATCATACAACCCTTTTTCTGTATTTGATGATTTTCAGGCTTTGAGCCTCCAAAATTCCATACTTGCTAAATACATCTAATTAATTGTCCTTTACATTAAGACTAGATTGAAACATTTTAAAGTCATTAAAAAACTTGGAACAAAGTAGATACTTTTAGTAAAAGTCTTAAATATTATAGTCATTCCTATTTGGTCATCATGGAGATTTGTTATATTTTTGTTTTGGAGGAAATATAATGAAATGCACGTATTGACTTGGCTATATATTTTTTCTGGTGTTGCATCAGTTGGGGCTTATCTTTGAAATCTTCACAACAGGAACGCATAAGAACATCCTTGGGTGCCGAGTGTTTCCACAGTAATGAAGGCTTTCTAACCCACGTCTATGTTTTACTGAATGTTGGTGTTACAGCATATCCCTGGTGTAAATTCATCACCAAATATCTCTCTATATGGCCATCAATTCTAGGAAAATAGCTTCTTCTTCTTCTTCTTTTTCTTCCTCCTCCTCCTCCTCCTTCTCCTTCTCTTCTTCTTCCTCCTCCTCCTCCTCTTCTTCTTCTTCAAGATAGAGGGACAGTGAATGAGAGAGAGAAAGACAGAATCAGTTTCATTTAGTTTTTCATGTGACTTTCGTTGCTCAGACACTTTGTTGTGTATGTGGTGCTGGGGTTTGAACCCATGTACTTGCCCGCATGCCAGGCAAGCACTGTAACCACCAGGTCACCACTCCAGCCTTGGAAAATAGCTTCTTAAGAAATCAAAATGTGGGGCTGGAGCAGTGGCTTGATGGTTGCAGTGGTTGCCTGGCATGTGTGAGGATGTGGGCTCAAGCCCCATCACCACTTACACAACAAAGTGTTGGAGCAACAAAAGTCACATGAAAAGCTAAATAAAAATTGATCCTCTCTTTCTGTTTCTCTCTCTCTCTCATTGTCCCTCTCTCTTACAAAGAAGAAAAGAAAGAAAGAAAGAAAGAAAGCAAAATGTGGTTAACTGCTGCCAGTGTCATGAGTAGGAGACAGAACTGAGAAAAAGAAGTTTGACAAAAAGCTGATCTATGAAACTTCAGAATCACAGATCTTAAATTTTGAAGAAAGTTAGCAGTCATCTGGACTGAATATGTTCTGCATGCAAATGCAGCCAGGTTTTTCCTTTACATTTTTTGGGGGAATTTTAAGAAATGCCAGTCTTCGTTCACATGAATTCATAAGATTTGGCAATGAGGGCACTAGTTCTCTTGCCAAAAAATATTGCCTTTTCCCACTTTCCATTTGGCTTCTTGTGGGCTGATGGAATGTTACCTCAGAGTAGGGGGCAGGAAGCTACAACCTGAGGGATCTTTTTCAGCATCCACAACCATTGCACCTGGTCTGGTAAAAGTCCTGACACCATCCTGTGAGAGATTAGGCTAAAATAGGGAAAAAGTGGAAAGATAGCCACCCTCAGGGAGTGGCTTAGGGACCTATCGAGCAACAATTTGGGGGAAATAAGAAAAATGAAAATTCTCCAGGGGTACATTGGTCATCAAAACTGGATATTTTGGCATAATAATGGAATAGCTAAACATATATATTCTGGGTTTTACTTCCATAAACATTTTTCAAGTATTAATATTATATAATCTATGTATTCTATTTTTCTTGGTATTAATAGTATATAACTTAAGGATATTGTACATAATATTACGTAATAGTATTTAACCTAAATGTTCTATTATAAAGACTCTCATTCAGTCTCAAATAACTAATTTGTTCGAGTATGACACATCCAACCCTATTTGGTATCTGGGTCTAAGTGTGTATTTAGCCGGATTCACATATCCATAAGATAAAGGTTTTAAGTGAGCAAATCCAAGGAAGCAGCTTAGGAAGCTGAACAAAAGCATTTCAACTTGAGATATGACAGAGAGGGCACAGAAACGTGTCTACTTGAACATTTCTGCTTAGAAGGGGTTGGGTTTCTCACTCAGTAAGATATCTAATGAATATGGACCAAGGAGCTATTATGTGAAAGCCCATGTAAGTTGTAATGTCATATGAAGGGAAACTTTAAAACTTATTAAATGCTGAAGCATACTTGGATTTGTAGATTCCTTGTCTAAGGTATTTAAAATATTTTTAGATATTTTAAAAGGCTTCCTCCTATTTATTTAGGCAAAATAAACAAAAATCACATAATTTAAAATTTACCTTCTCCAAGATTTCAAACTTTTCCATAGAAAATAAGAAAATATTCTAATCTTGATATTACACTAATCCCATTTCTATCCATTCTCTGGGTAGAACTATTTCAGCTACCATTACCCACAAAACTGCTTCTTGAACATGTCCATAACATTGCCCTCTCAGGTCCTTTAATGCCAATTTTTTGATAATTATCTTCTTAATGATCTTTATATGACTGGTTCTTGCTCCTAAATCAAGTATCTATTCAAATATAAAATTTTAAGAAAGGCCTTCCCTAACCCCAGACAAAGCAAATATCTGCCTCCTAGTAATTCTATATTGCATAACCATTATCTTTTTATAGTCTTTATCACTACATACAACAATACTTTTATTATTGTTTTTGTACATATTTTTTGTCTACAGGTCCCTTTTACCATGATATTGCCCCATAAGACTCTCTTTCTGATTGCTTTCCCTCAGCAGATGAAAATAGTGCCTGATACAAAATTAATATTCTATTCTGTAGTATATAGTATATTTATATGTGCCATAGAGTGCTTTTCACATATTAAGTAATTTAATTTTCACAACTCTATGACATACCTACAAAAGACAAAAATGCACAAACTCAAACAACTAGAGGCAAAATTGATCCAGGCAGTCTGGATTCAGAGATCAAACTCTTTTTTTTTTGAGAAATTTATTTGTTGAACAATCATACAAGTTTTTAACAAAATAATATAAAATGTATATAGATTCTGAAGATTAGATTTACCCCCAAGAGTCCCCACCCAGTTACCCACCCTGATCCCTCCCTTCCCCTTCCCACAACATCTCTAAAAATGTATTAGGTTGTATAACATTACACCTTATCTGGATTTAACACATGATAATAGACCACCTTTCTGAATGGCCAGGGTCTAGTTCCAGCCTCCACAGATGAGTGAAGACATTCAACCCTTGATTCTCTGGATTATGCTTATTTCACTCAGCATAATTTCTTCCATAGCCATCCATTTACGTTCAAAGGCTGCAATATCATTGTTTCAATTGCTGTGTAAAATCCCATGGTATATATGTACCACAGCTTTTGGATCCATTCATCCAGTGAGGGACATCTGGGTTGTTTCTATAATTTAGCTATTGTAAATTGAGCTGCTATGAACATAGATATTGCTGTGTTGCTATAATGTGCTGATTCTAAATCCCCTGGAAAAATACCCAGGAGAGGAATAGCAGAATCATACAGTGGTCTCATCCCTAGTTTTTTGAGGATTCTCCACACTGCTTTCCAGAGGGGCTGTACCAGTCTGCAGCTCCACCAACAGTGTGTTAGTGTGCCTTCAGAGATCAAACTCTTAAGCACTATGCTACATAAGTCTCATTTGTTGGCTGTGTGAGTACCTCACTCTTCAATGAAGGGTTTAAAAATGCTCATTTTGTCTAGTGAAAGCATTGTTCAGAACACCTCAACTCTGTTATTAAACATTACACATGCAGCTCAATATTACAGCAGTAAGCATTCCTGAAAGTTTTGGTCTTAAGACATATTTGTACACCTGAAAAACTATGGGCAGACCCAAAGAGGTTTTGTTTATATCAGTCTCTCTCTTAATGGTTATTATTTTATATGTAAAATTAAGAAGTATTTTAAAAAATCATTAATTTGCTTTAAAATGATAATCTTACTACATGTTGCTATCAAAAACATTTTAATTCAAGTTACCTATACTTTAAAATAAAAGAAAATATAGTAAGAAGCATATACTGTTTCACATTTTTGAACTTGCTTTAATGTCTGGTTTCATAGAATCCAGTTCTCATATATGTTTCTGGATTCAATCTGTTGTAATAAAACACATCATATTGTCTTGCAAAAGCTTCATTGTACACTTGGGAGAGAGAGTCATAAAAAAGGTACTGTTAAAATCAGTATTTCGACACAGTAGACCACACTTTGAGAACTGCTACCTTGAATTTAATTTTTATATTGAATTGCTGTTTTCTAATTTCCATTTTATTTCTAGTAAGGTAAAGAGCATGTTTTTGCCTGCATTTCTATTTACTGAATCCATTTAAATTATTTTATCCACCCCAATTGTTCCTGTTTACTGAGGCCATTTTAAAATAGCTGTTAAATTTTATTACATGAAATCCTTTTGGAAACAAATGATGGAATGGGAGAAAATATGATTCACCTGACAAAAGATCACATATGAAGAACTCAAAAACTTTAACAAAATAACAAGTAATCCATTTTTAAAATGATCAAAAGACCCTAAGAGATACTTTTTAAAAAGGAAACACAAAGGGTTAACTAATATAAGAAAAGTACAGAATGTTATCATCCACAAGGCAAATGCAAATCAATGAGCTATTATAGTACTTGTTAAAATGTGTATTATCTACCTGGATTGGAACCATAGAAAAAAATACAATTTGTTAATATTTATGAGACACAGTTGCAAGATAGTGCATAAGATAATTGAACAAGTTATACTGCATGCCTGTACAAAAATGTAAATGCTTTGTCATTCTTTACAGACATAGAAAAAGCAATTCTCAAATTCATTTGGAACAATAAAAAACATAGAATTGCCAAAACACTACTAAGCAAGAAAGATAAATCAGGCGGTCTTGCCATCCATACCAGATCTAAAACTATACTATAGAGCTGTAGTAACAAAGACAGCATGGTATTGGTATCAAGATAGGAAAGAATAGAAGAAAGAAAGAAAGAAAGAAAGAAAGAAAGAAAGAAAGAAAGGATAGAAGACTCTGAAACAAACCCTCAAATTTTAAACATCTGATTTTTGACAAAGGGGACAAAATATTCATGGAGGGGAGACAGCCTTTTCAACAAATGGTGCTGAACAAACTGGACAGCCACTTGCAGAAAGATGAAATTAGACCCATATCTTTCTCCTTACACAAGAACCAAATCAAAATGGATCAAGGAGCTGGAAATTAAACCAGCTACCTTGCAACTGATGGAAGACAAATTAGGTCCAACACTTCAGCATTTGGGAGTAGGCAAAGACTTTCTCAACATGTCTCCTAAAGTGAAGGAAGTAAAGTCAAAAATCAGTGATTGGGATGCCATAAAGCTAAAAAGCTTTTGCACTGCCAAAGAAATAATCAAAAGAATCAAGATCAAGAGGTTTCCTACAGATTTGGAGAGAATCATGGCCTGTGATTCTTCTGACAGGTGTCTCATATCCAGAATCTACAAAACCCTCAAAAATCTCAACTACAAAAACACAAAGAACCCAATCAATAAATGGGCCAAAGAGCTAAATAGAAACTTCTCAACACAGGAGATTGATCAAGGCAATGAATGCATGAGAAAGTGCTCTAAATCACTAGTAATCAGAGAAATACAAATGAAAACTACATTAAGATATCACCTCATGCCAGTCAGATTGGCAAAAATGAAGAAAATAAACAATAATAAATGCTGGAGGGATTGTGGAGAGATATGGACACTAGCACACTGTTGGTTGAACTGCAGACTGGTACAGCCCCTCTGGAAAGCAGTGTGGAGAATCCTCAAAAAACTAGGGATGAGCTCACCATATGATCCTGCTATTCCTCTCCTGGGTATTTTTCCAGGGCATTTAGAATCAGCACACTACACAGTGACACAGAGAAATCTATGTTCATAGCAGCTTAATTTACAATAGCTAAATTATGGAAACAACCCAGATGTCCTTCACTGAATGGATCTAAAAACTGTGGTACATGTATACCATGGAGTTTTACTCAGCAATTCGAAACAGTGGTATTGCAGCCTTTGAAGGTAAATGGATGGCTACGGAAGAAATTATGCTGAGTGAAATAAGCATAACCCAGAGAACCAAGGGTCGAATGCCTTCACTTATCTGTGGAGGTTAGAGCTAGACCCTGGCGATTGAGAAAGGAGATCTATCATCATGTTTTTAAATCCGGATAAGGTGTAATATCATACAACCTAAGGCATTTTTAGAGTTATATTGTGAAGGAGGGGGGAGAGGGATAAAGGGGGAAATTGGGGGGATTCTAGGGGGTAAATCTAATTTTCAAAATTTATATATATATATATATTATATTATTTCATTACAAGCATGCTTGATTGTTCAACAAATTTCTGAATAAAAAATGTAAATGCTTAATCCTATTGTCAATATATATTAACAAATAATAATTGATGATAGGAAGGAGGAGAAGGGGAAAGGTTGGAACTGAGATAAAGCAAGGTGCATTCCAAGCATTTATAAGAATGTCACTGTATATACTATAGTCATGTCATGTACATAAAAATGATCTTCATAGGTATAAGAATTATGACACTGTACCTCTGTACCTACACTGTACTTGGGTGGGGTTTTTTTTTGATAAAAATTAGGACCCAGAAGAGAGGCAAGGGATAGGAGAATGGGGGGAAGGAGTTAGAGGGGTGTGGCAGGGTGGGAGTACTGATCGGGTTATGTTGCTGTATTGTGTACATCTAGGAGTGTGTGACAGCAGATCCCAGCACTGTGTACAACTATATTTAAAACTATATTGCACTAATAAAAAATTAAAATATATGTATTATCAATAAATAAATAAATAAATTCTGGCAAGAATGTGGAGTAAAAGGAACTCTCACGCCCTGTGGAGGGAATGTAAAAAAGTACAATCATTATGAAGAATAAGATGGAGGTTCTTCAAAGAAGCAAACGTAAACTCACCTACTTTGGGTTATATCTTCAAAGGAAATGAAATCAGTATAACAATGAAGACACCTGCTTTCCAGTGTTTATTGCTATACTCCTTACAGTCAATGTATGGAATGAACCTAGTATCTATCCACAGATGAATAAATAAAGAAAATGTTGCATATATACCTAATGGAGTGTTATTCAGCTGTGAAGAAGAATGAAAGCCTGTTATCTGCAGCAAAATGGATGTAGCTGGAGGACATCATGTTAAGAGAAATAAGCTAGATCAGAAAGACAAGTATTACGTGTTCTGGCTTATATATGGTAACTAAAACATGTCAACCAAAGTATAGAAGAGTGATTAATAGAGCTTGAGAAGTATGTTGGGGGGTGGATAAAAGCACATTGGATTGATCAGTGCACACTGTAAGCATATGAAAAATATCATACTGAACCAACTAATATGCAAAATTAATATATCCTAGTTAAAAGTAAAACAATAATTGTAAAAGTTATAATCTTAATATTTGAAGTAGCCATAAAAATAAAATAAACCTCAGTTATAATTCACTCCTCCATCCATTCAACAAATTCTTCTCAGGTGCAGGGTTCTATTTTTATGACTCAGATTATTTCAGTGAACTGAATGCAGACAAAAGTTCCTACCCTTATAGAATCCACATAGTAAATGAAAGAGACAGGCAATAAATGAAAAGTATATATAGTTTTTGCAGTAATGTCAAGAGTTATGGAAAAGAAGATAAATCAGAGCAGGTAACAAGGACAAGTTGGGCATTTTTGTGAGAAGGTGAAATTTAAGAGTTTGGAATTAGTCTGGTCTAGAAGCTAATAATGATGCTCAAACTTGAAGAGGGGACATGAGTTAATTGTGCTGGTATTGGGGAAAGAAAGTTCCAGAAAGAGGAAGCAGCATGGCAAAGGTCTCAGGGGATGTATCTGGTGTTCAGTGAATAGTAAGAAGGCCTGTGAGCGCCAGTTGCTCAAGCAAAGGGAACACTAAGTATGTAAATTCAGCGGTAACGCACCAGACCATGTGCATCTTACATACTCTTAACGTTTATATTGAATGAAAAGGGGAGTCAGTTTCAGTCTTGATTATGAAAATGAGTTTCATGACTTTACAAGAAATGCAAATTAAATATGTGTCAGTGTCTTTCAGCATAAAATTAGGAAAATGTATTAATTTTCAAGATTTCAGCAGATTCTATAATTCTGTTATGCTAAGGCATTTAAATGCAAAATGTAGAATAATATAGAACAACTCATAAAAGCTAAAATATTAAGCACAAAAGTGTCACTTCAGTGACCATAGATTTCAATGAGAATAGATTTTTAAATGGGCAAATTAGAGACTTAAAGTTAGCAAGTAATAGCATAGGAATTCAAACTATTAAAGAAAAGAATGTGGATTCTATGATGAGATGAACAGAAAGAAAATAACTGAGACGGAAATCAGAACACTGGATGATTTAAGCTCAGATGAATGTTTGTGTTTGGACCCAGAACTTCTCAGTGTGGTTAAAGATGCTAAAGTTGTTGTTAGGCTAGTTACAGCCTTTCTTTCTTTCTAACACATATAAACTATTATGTCTTAACCCAGCAACTTAAAATATTTTAATAATGTATCTTAAACTAAGATTTGAATGGTATTTGTACTACTGGAATTTTTAAAAAATTTATTGAATGGCATATTTTTCTCATAAGCCTTAAACTGCATCAAAAATAATGAATTATTGGAAAAATATTAGGTTTTCATCAGGAAATTTTAACAAGATTTTGGGGTCAGAGAAGAGAATCTATAACTTGGAAGAACTCCAAGTTGATTTACAGTTAACGATCAGCATAGAAACAGATATTTTCATTTGGACCCCAGCTTAAAGTCCTCAGGACAAGTGAGGAAAAATTATCCAATTGGCTTCAGAAAAGGCTTGGGGAACTATCCTTTAAAAGAACCGGAGTGTATCTATTGCTTTTCTACTGCTTTTTTTCCTTGGTTATTACTTAAGAATTAAGGGATAAAGAATGCTATTTATATAACCTTCCTCTCCCAGTCCAGATTCTAAGAATCTTAATGTCAGAATATATGAGTAAGTACAGCCTCAAAATAAAGGGAAGGCTAACCCACTGTCAATCCAAGTCCAGAATACAGTAATGGAGGTATGAATCAGGGCCCAGATACTCAGTTCAGTCTCCTGGAAGAAATTTCTTACATTTAGGGCTGGAGTTAAGGTAGAATCTATGAGGCTTTCCACCAAATTCCAACATCAACTTTAGGTCCCTTTTTTGTTTTGCTAGCATGTTCTTTCCTTACTTCCTTCTAGAAGTGTCATTTGGTAAGATGACTTGGCCTAGACCAGTATTCCCAATTAAGTCAAGAATTAATTGCATAGTTAAAGTTACTGATAGATTCCCACTGATTTCATAACTTTTAAATAACCAAAAGTAATTTTAATTCAATATATTTTTATTTGGAATAACCCCCATGTGCCAGTGTCATTCACAGTATCATAGGGGTCACAGTAGTCACCTTTACATTGCTGTAACTAAAATACTTCGCAAGAACAATTTAGAGGAGGCTCATGGTTTCAGAGGTCTCAGTCCATGTTCAACAAACTCCATTGTTCTGGGCTTCAGGTGAGGCACCACGAAGAAGGGCATGGCAGAAGAACACTGCTCAACTCATGGCAGCCAGAAGGAAGAGACAGAGTACAAAAAGTAGCAATGCATATAATAACTGGGGGCACAGGCTTGGTGACCTACTTCATCCAGCTACACCCCACATGCCTAAGGTTATCATCTAGTAATCCATTCAAATTATTCACCCATCAATTGGATTAATCAATGTATTAGGTTGTGAATTCCATAATCCGATCATTTCAACCCTGAACTTCTGCTATTATTTCCTGAGTTTACAGGGGACACCTCATATTTACACCATAAATGGAGATTGTGAAAGTAGTAAGTGTATTGTAGAGGAACTCAGATTCTATAGCTGTGCTGCACTGTAGCCACTCCCTACATGTGATTATTGAACACTCAATATGTGATTAGTCCAAATTAGTAGTACTGTAACTACAAAATGCACACTGGATTTCAAAGACCTAGCATAAAAAGAATATAAAATTCTGCCTTAATAATTTTATATTGGTTCTATATTGAAATTATAACATTTGTGCAAAAGTATAGATATTAAAATTGATAGATTAATTTCTTTCTACCTTTTTGAATGCTATTAGAAAAATTTTAAATAATAGCTGGGCATGGTGGTGCAAACCTGTAACTCAGGAGGTTGAGGAGGAAGGATTACAAATTCAAGGCCAGCCTCAGCAATGTAGGCCTTAAGCAACTTAGAAAGACCCTGTCTCAAGATTAAAAAACAATTAAATAGGGTTGCAAGGTAAACAGTGAGAGATCAAACTGAGACAAATGTAAGCCAAATGGAGAGTCTTTACTAGCTGGCCAGCGACTGCTCCACAACAAAACACTGTTTGCAACCCAATCCTCTTTTTGCAGGGTCTTAAAAAGGTAAAACTCATATCCTCCTAGGTGCTGAGGGGTCTTCAGGTGCCAAAGCAAGCTCATTTACAGAAGCCAAATAAGGCAATTATATCAATCACATTGTGGAATAAGAACAATTGCTTCCTGGTTGGCAGTGCCTACAGAACATTCTGTAAGACTTACAGTACCTTGGGTCTCACAATACTTAGGAGCTTTCCACACTCAGATGAGATGAGCTAGAGTGCAAACATGGAGTCTCTTAGGCTAACTGCCTTGTCACAACAGGGCTGGGAATGTGGCTCAGTGGTTAAGCACCCCCAGATTCAATCCCTGGTACAAAAGAAAAAGAAAAAGAAAGGAAAGAACATTTTAAATGACATATGTGACTCACATTGTGTATCTATTGAATAGCATTGCCCCATATGGAAAAAGATTAGCATAATTATTTAAATAGATTACAATTAGAATATGCAAAATGCTATGTTTGAGACTTTCTTTTTTTCAGTTTTCTTATGTGTAAATTTTTTTTTGGTTGAATATGGACTTACAATTGAGGGGGAATCGTTATCAAACTATCAAGAACAAATGTATATTTACATAGTTAGCCAAGGCTGATGCCATGTCATGGTTTCCCCCCTTGGTTTCCCCATGGTTATATGATTCCCCCAAAAGAACCCCTGTGTTAAATGGACTTCTCATGGAGGTTGGAGATCTCCTTCTGAGATGATTCCCCCATACCCCTCCCTCCAGTCTCCTAGATATCCTTCCTAATCCCTCCCTCCTCCCTGTCCCCCTCCCTACATCTCCTGGTATCCTAGGCAAGGATCTCCCAGTTTGTGTAAAAATTCATACATTTTGAGGTTATTATTAGCTTAGCCATTTAGCATACTGTTTCCATTTGTATTCTAGCTTCCACAAATGAGAGAAAACATTTGGTGCTTGAGTCTCTGAGATTGGGATACTTCACTTAGCATAATTTTTTCCATCTCTATCCATTTGGCTTCAAAAGCCATAATATCATTTTTTCTAATGGCCTAGTAGTATTCCATTGTGTATATGTACCAAAGTTTTTGAATCCACTCGTACAGTGAGGGGCATCTGGGTTAGTTCCATAGTCTAGATATAGTAAATTGAGCTGCTATAAACATTGATGAAGCTGTATGTCTATAATTTGCTGATACTAACTCTTTTGGGAAAATACCCAGGAGTGGGATAGCTGGGTCATAAGGTGGTTCCAGCCCTAGTTTTTTGAGGAGTCTCCACACTGCTTTCCAGAGTGGCTGAACAATTTTGCAGTCTCACCAGCAGTGTGACAGTGTTCCTCTTTTCCCACATCCCCTCCAGCATCTGTTGTTGTTCATATTCTTCATTTTTGCCACTCTAACAGGAGTGAGGTGGAATCTCATTGAAGTTTTGATTTGTATTTCCCTTATAGCTAATGATGGTGAGCATTTTCTCATATATTTATGGGCTTTCTGGACTTCCCTCTGGTGAGAAGTTTCTTTTTAGATCCATAGCCCATTTATTGATTGGATTATTTGTGAGTTTGTTGTTTAGTTTTTTTTAGTTCTTTGTATATTCTGGATATTAGCCCTCTGTCTGAGGTGTAGCAGGCAAAGATTTTCTCCCATTCTGTTGGGTCTCTCTTGAACTCTTGACTAATTCTTTAGCTGTGCAAAGCTTTTTAGTTTAATTGCATCCCATTCATTTATTCTTGACTTTACTGCTTGCGCCATGGGAATTTTGTTAAGGAAGATGCTGCCGACCCCTAAGCCCTGTAGTGTTGATCCTACTTCTTTTTCAAGTAAATTTAAAGTTTCTGGCTTAATATCCAGGTCTTTGATCCATTTTGATTTAATTTTTTGTGTAGGGAGAAAGGTAAGGATCCAGCTTCAGTTGTCTACACATGGCTGTCCAATTTATCCAACACCATTTGTTGAACAGGATATCTTTCCTCCATACTATGGTTTTGCCCCCTTTATCAATTATCAAATAAAGATATGGGGGTTCATCTCAGAATCTTCTATTCTATTCCATTGGTCTCCAGTTCTGTTTTGATACCAATACCATGCTGTTTTTGTTACTGTGGCCTTGTAGTTTAATTTCAGTTCAGGGACTGAGATACCCGCTACTTCTTCCTTCCTGCAGAGTAATGTTTTGGCTAATCTGGGTCTTCTGTTATTCCATACGAACTTGAGAATTGCTTTTTCTATATCCTTGAAGAATGCCATAGGTATCTTAATGGGGATTGCATTAAATTTGTATAGGGCTTTGCATAGAATGGCCATTTTGATTATATTAATTCTGTCTAAACATGAACATGTTTTTCCATCTACTTAGGTCTTCTGCAATTTCTTTTTTTTAAAGTTCAATAGTTTTCATTGTAGAGGTCCTTAATATCCTTTGTAAATTTGATGCCCAAGTATTTTTCTTTTTTGGAGGAGATAGTGAATGGGACAGATTTCCTGATTTCTTCTTCTGTGGACTTGTTGCTGAAGTAAAGGAAAGCTAGTGATTTATTGGTGTTGATATTATAGCCAGCCAGTTTGCTGAAATTGCCTGTAAGCTCTAGAAGTTTTCTGGTCGAGCTTATT